>PVJS01030469.1:6698-24168 GCA_004027185.1 Glis glis | reverse complement strand
CAAAAAAAAAAAAAAAGAAAGAAAAGGAAGGAAGGAAGGAAGGAAGGAAGGAAGGAAGGAAGGAAGGAAAGATAGAAAGAAAGGGGGCTGGGCGTGGTGGCGCACACTTGTAATCCCAGTACTTTGGGAGGCGGAGACCGGAGGATCCGGGTTCGTGGCCAGCCTCAGCTCTCTCTCCCCGTTTCTCTCTCTCCTCTCTCTCTCTCTCTCTCTCTACTTAGTGAGGCCCTCCACAACTTCGTGAGACCCGGTTTCAAAATAAAAGTATAAAAAATAGGGCCGGGGGTGTAGTGCGGAGGTAGAACGCCCCTGAGTTCAATCCCCAGTGCCGCAAAAAAAAAAAAGAAAGAAAGAAGGAAGGGAGGGAGGGAGGGAGGGAAGAAGGAAGGAAGGAAGGAAGGGAGGAAGGGAGGAAGGAAGGAAGGAAGAGGCAGACACAGGGGTTCCAGGTCCCCGGGCATGGGAACTCAGTTTGGGAACCACTAGCTGTCTGGGGCTGGTTTTGCAGATGAGTCTCAGGAGAGGCGATTCCCTGCCCAGGTCGCCCAGCCCACAGCTGCAGAGCTGGATTTACGCTGCATTTAAACCCACCTGCCCAGCAGCTGCTCTTCCCCCTTCATCACTTCACCTTGTCTTACAACACAGTCCCTTGGATTCTTAAAAAAAATAATAAGGAAGATGAGAGTCAGAAATGATGCCATTAGATCAGTGGTTCTCGATTGAGGTGATTTCGCCCCCCAGAGGATGTTTGGCAAGACCCTCAGGGGTGCGGCAGCATGCAGTGGGCAGAGGCCAGCGATCACATGGTGAGGGCAGCCCTCGCGACAGAGAACGGCCCCGCCAACCTGGCAATGGTGCCAAGGTTCACAAATCGTGTTAGACTGCATCTATCCACAGGGAACAATGTCTGTGCTACATTACATTTTTAAAATGCAAGTGGAAAAAAAAGTTGAATGGCACTAAACTAATTTTTGTTTTTTAGAATCTGAAGGGTTTTCAACAACTTTATGATCGTTTCTGTGGATGGGTTGGGCTCAGGACAGCGTTCATGGTCGTAGAGGTGCTGCCAACGTGAGCGCTCTAATGACCCTCACCTCTGCTTTATTCATTTGGGTTTTTTGTTTGTTTGTTTGTTATTTGGCAGTCTGGGGATTAAACCCAGGGGCATTCTACCTCCGAGCTACAGCCCCAGCCCTATTTTTTTGTTGTTGTTCTTTATTTTTGGAACAGGGTCTCACTAAGGTGCGGGGGGGCCTCACTAAGTAGCTGAGACTGGCCACGAACCCAAATCCTCAGGTCTCAGCCTCCCAAGTACTGGGATTACAAGCGTGCACCACCATACCTGGCCATTTGGGGTTTTTTGTTTTGTTTAGTTTTGTTTGCTTGTTTTGTGATACTGGGGATTGAACTCAGGGACGTTCTACCTCTGAACTACACTCCCAGCCTTTATTTTTTATTTTGAAACAAAGTCTCACTAAGTTGCTGAGGGCCTTGCTAAATTGCTGAGGCTAGCCTCCAATTTGTGATCCTCCTGTCTCAGCCTTTCCAATCCTGAGATTACAGGTGTGCACCACCACACCCCACTTACTTTATTCATGTGAATGATGTCTGAGGTTTTTTTTCCTCAGGGAACCTGTATAACATTCATGAGAAAAACATATAGTGGACTGGGCGTGGTGGCGCACGCTTGTAATCCCAGTACTTGGGAGGCTGAGACTGGAGGATCTGGGTTCATGGCCAGCCTCAGCTACTTAGTGAGGCCCTCCGCAACTTAGTGAGACCCTGTTTCAAAATAGAGAATAAAAAAAATAGGGCTGGGGGTGTAGACCGGAGGTAGAATGCCCCTGGGTTCAATCCCTGGTATTGAAAAAAAAAAAAGAAAGAAAGAAAAACATATAGTGGCCAAGCAGGAGCACCACGTGGGTCCCATAGGGAAGCTCTTTGTAACTCTGGGGGGTGGTGATGGGTCATGCAGGACAGTGGCCCCGATGTCCTTAATACCTATAAAACCCCACACCAAGTCCTCACTGATTATTCTGATCCCAGGTGAGGAAGCTTGATGCTTAATTAATGGCTTCTATGTCTGTTGGCCTCACTGGGGTCTTTAGCACATCGAATCCTGGGAGTGATGGAGTTGCCCAGGAAACTCCAGCACCTGTTCCTTCCTCAGGTTACAGAAACCCAACAGAAGCCCGTTCCTTTGGGCTGCACTGGGCATGCGGAGCCCCTGGTACCCCAGAGGGCTACCCCTGTTTTGACCCCTGCCAGAATTATACCTCACTGGATGACCCCACCCGGAGCTCAGCGTACACAGCAGAACACGAAGAGTGTGACGAGGGGTTGAGCGGCTGGTACCGCTTTGTGGGTGAAGGAGGAGCGAGGATGCCGGAGACCTGTGTCCCGATGCGGCGATGCAAGGCGGACGCCCCCATGTGGCTGAACGGGACCCACCCGGTGCTCGGGGACGGCGTCGTCAGCCACACTGCCTGTGCCCACTGGAGCGACAACTGCTGTCTCTGGATGGCGGAGGTGCTGGTGAAGGCCTGTCCAGGCGGGTACCATGTATACCAGTTGGAGAGCACCCCGCAGTGCAGTCTGAGGTACTGCACAGGTGAGCCACGGCTGCGGGGCGGGGTGACGGATAAGCTGCTCAGGACTCAGTAGAGCGGGGCGCCCTGACTCGGCTTCTCAGCTCTTGCCCAGTGGGAGGGTAGCCCGAGGGTTGTCGGGCAGGCCTTCCAGCATTTTCAAGGAAAACCAGAAATTCTTTTTTTTTTTTTTTTTTTTTTTGCGGTACTGGGGGTTGAACCCAGGGGTGTTTTACCTCCAAGCTACACCCCTGGCCCTATTTTTTATACTTTATTTTGAAACAGGAACTCACTAAGTTGCAGAGGGTCTCACTAAGTAGCTGAGGCTTGGCGCAAACCTGCGATCCTCCTGTCTCAGCCTCCCAAGTACTAGGATTACAAGCATGCGCCACCACACCCGGCCAAAAACCAGGAATTCTGATCTGAGGGTGAAATCTTCTGGTTTATAAATGCATGTAGCATAATATCAAGAATGCTGGCTCATTCAGAATTTGGTTTTATTTGGGCAGTTTAATGTACTTCTTAGAGGTAAATTCTGTGATCTGAAAAGATGAATCATAGCTGTAGTGATGCATGCCTGTAATCCCAGTATTTGGGAGGCTGAGACAGGAGGGTCACAGGTTCCAGGACAGCCTCAGCAACTTAGCGAGACTCTCAGCAACCTAGCAAGACCCTGTTTCGAAATAAAAAATAAAAAGGGCTGGGCTTGTGGCGCAGAGGTAGAATGCCCCTGGGTTCAATCCCCAACACCACACTCACACGCAAAAAGAGGAATAATTACAAAAACTCCAACTAACCCATAGTGCTCACAACACACTTGCTGATACTCTCAGCAACCTAGTGAGACCCTGTTTCAAAATAAAAATAAAATAGGGGGTATAGCTTGGAGACAGAATCCCCTGGGTTCAATCCCCAATACCACAAAAATAAATAAATAAATGTTTGAACTCATCAAATCTTCTCACCAACTCCATGAAATCGGTTCTATATAGTTACCCAGATTAGGGATCTGGGGCACAGAGAGGTTAAGTAGCTCTCCCAATATCACAGAGCTGCAATGTAGTGAGGCTGGGGTTTGGACGCAGGCATCTAGCCCTGGCAGCCATGGGCTCAACCATCATGCTGCCCTGTCTCACATGGTTCCCGTGAGGACTGAACGGGCCACAGCGTGGGAAGTCCCTAGAACAGTGTCTGCCCTGCGCTAAGCATCGCGAGAGCAGCTTTGGGCTCTCGCTCACTCCACTGGATGGAGAATCGGGGAATCCCAGTTGGGAGCTTGACCCTCAGCTAAGAATCCCACGCCCTTGGCCAGGTTCCTGCACCCTGGGGGAATGAGAAGGTGGACTCGGGAGCCTGGGGTCCACCATGCTCTGCATCCTGATTCTCTTCCTCCCGGCTCCACCCTCCAGACCCCTCCACAGCGTCCCCTGTGCAGGGCCAGTGTGAGCAGACCTGTCGCCCCGAGGAGGAGTGCGTCTCTCAAGATGGTGTCTGGGACTGCGTCTGCAGACGGGACCTCAATGTGTCAGGTGAGCATCTCACAGGGCTGGCGCGACTATTCTGAGCAGTCAGGGAAGGAGGAGGGAGCCTTGGAGGTTGAAGCTGGGGGAATCCTGTGGGTTTCCCCATCCATTTGCTAGAAAATGGTTTGCAAGGATGTGAGGCTAGAGCTGGAACAATTTCCAGGTCAGTCTCTGGACCACGGCCTCTGGGGATGATGATTCTGGCATGGCCAGGCTTGACCCATGAGGACCGAAGTTACTGAAGACAAGAACTCTGCAGGCTGGGCATGTAGCTCAGTGGTAGAGTGCTTGCCTAGCATGCACAAGACCCTGGGGTCAGTTCCCAGCAACACACACACACACACACACACACACACGAATTCTACAGAGTGGGAACTATATTCAAACATCTGCAGGGATGTCAAGCACAGTGACACATGCCTGTATTCCTAGTATTTGGGAGGCTGAGACAGGAGGATCACAGGTTGGAGGATGGCCTCAGCTACTTAGCAAGGCCCTTAGCCATGTAGCTCAGAGGTAGAATGCCCCTGGGTTCAATTTCCAGTACCGCCAAAAAAAAAAAAATTAAAAAGGAGTAGGGGTGGAGCTTGGAAGTAGAATGCCCCTGGGTTCAATCCCCAGTGCCAAAAATAAAAATGCATAATAGCTACAGAGGCCAGGCGTGGTGGCACATGCTTGTAATCCCAGTACTTGAGAGGCTGAGACCGGAGGATCCGGGTTCGCAGCCAGCCTCAGCTACTTAGTGAGGCCCTCCGCAACTTAGTGAGACCCGGTTTCAAAATAAAGGATAAAAAAATAGGGCCGGGGGTGTAGCTCGGAGGTAGAACGCCCCTGGATTCAATCCCAGTACTGCAAATAATAATAATAATAATAATAATAATAGCTACAGAGTCTTCATGTTGGGGACATAGACACACTCCTGGGACAAGATGCAGATGGTAGATGTTCAAGTATTGTTGAATGAATGAATGAATGAATGAATGAATGGCTCTGAACCTGGTCAGATGCACTGGCTTCACAACATAGTGTATATCTAGCTTTGATTCTAGTCTGGAATGCAGGACCATTTCGCTTCCCCAAAGATCCCAATCCCCCAGGGGAACTTAGCCAAGCCCACACATAGGATGTTTGGCCATCCTGGACCAGAGGCCTCTACCAGTCTGAGTGTGAGCTCCATCTGGGTCCCAGGGCCCTTCTTTTTTTTTTTTTTTTTTTTTTGCGGTACCGGGGATTGAACGCAGGGGCGTTCTACCTCCGCGCTACACCCCCGGCCCAATTTTTTATACTTTATTTTGAAACCGGGTCTCACGAAGTTGCAGAGGGCCTCACTAAGGAGAAAGAGAGAGAGAGAGAGAGAGAGAGAGAGACAGGGAGAGAGAGCGAGAGAGCTGAGGCTGGCCGCGAACCCAGATCCTCTGGTCTCCGCCTCCCAAAGTACTGGGATTACAAGCGTGCGCCACCACGCCCGGCTCCCAGGGCCCTTCTGACCTAGCCAGCCTCCTGGTGGGCTTGGTAGCTTTGCCAAAGGGCAGGGAACATGGGCTCTGCCCGCCACTTCCAGACCCCTGTCTGCTCTAGCCTTCTTGGCTTTCCAGATGTTCACAGTTTGCAGCCTCAGCTGGACTGTGGGGCCAGTAAGATCCAGGTGAAGCTGGACAGGTGTTTGCTGGCAGGCCTGGGCTTTGGGGAGACGGTGGTCGCCTACCTCAGGGATCAGAACTGCAGCAGCTTCATGGAACGAGAGGGCAGGAACTGGATGTCTGTGACCAGTCCTGCCCAGGCCAGCGCCTGCGGGAACATTCTAGAGGTAAGTGGCGCTCACACCGGTGCTGCCAGAGGGTGGGATTCAGGCTGATGAAACCCGTCTTAGTGGCCGTGAGAGCTTGATCAAATCACTTCTCCTCTCTGGGTCTCCAGGGTTATGTGAGATTATACATGCTGGTCCAGGGGAAGAGCTTAGGACAGATCTGACACTTGAACTTCATAAATGTCAACTATGACTATGATTATTTTAATTAGGGCTGGTGTGGGAGGGCATCACGGAGGAGCAAGTATGTGACTCTTTCCTAAGGTCAGTCATTCATTGTTCTACTGGCGGGAATCAGATGAGTCTAAGTTTGAGATACACCATACACACATCCATGTAAAAAGATATGTGGCTTCATTTTTTATACCAAAGAGAAATGAAACCCATGCCATCTACAAAAACACCCTCTCCTTGGCCAGCGATTTCATCATCAGAGACACCATCCTCAACGTGAACTTCCAATGCGCCTACCCACTGGACATGAAGGTCAGCCTCCAAACTGCGCTTCAGCCCATTGTGAGGTACGGCGCCGACCCTTGCCCTTTGACCCATCACCCTGACATTGGTCATTCACTTCCAGCACAGT
This sequence comes from Glis glis, assembly GCA_004027185.1. NCBI lineage: Eukaryota > Metazoa > Chordata > Mammalia > Rodentia > Gliridae > Glis > Glis glis. Next base: position 17,664 of record PVJS01030469.1, on the reverse strand, counting down.
TCATGATGTCTGCACGGTGCTACCAATACCTTTCAGGAGCTTCCACTCCTTCGATCACTCATTTCACAAATGTTTGTTAACCATCTATTAAGGACATTCAACATGAGCAAGGTGCACGTGGAATGTTTCATGAATATTAAAGATTTTTTTATGAAGTGGTGCTGTGACATGAAACTGTGCTTATTCATGTGCTTGGGAACAAAAACACAGGACAGGTCCATTCACTTTGAGTAAGGAAAGCATGAAGCAGCTAATTTTAACAATCATTTACAAGTGAGATAAATGCAATGTGGGAGGAATGCAGGGTGCTCTGGGAATGGGAAACGGGGATTTCCCGGGCTTGGGTTGTGTGGGGATGGTAGGGGCAGGAAGGCTTCACTGCAGACTTGAGATTTACGCTGAAAGTGCCTTTGATTGGACAAATAGCGCATCTGTCCTCCCCAGAAATAGAACCTCATAGCAATGTGGGTGGGATTTGGTATGGGCAGGGATTTTGTCTGTTTGGTTCATCGCTGTACACCTGTCCCAGGATGCACAGGTGCATTCGACAGGTGCATTGCTGAATCAAGTCCTTAGCATTCCTAGACTTGCCAGGGGATTTTTCTGAGCTGTCAAAACTCCATAGTGCCTGTCCCACTCCCTCATTAACCTCCTGGGCTCACACAGTGGTCATATCAGAAGGATTGGACACTTTGAGTTCAGTGGGTTTCAGACTAAATTATGTTGGGGTCTATGGTTTATAAAGAATCAAAATGAAAGCCGGGCGTGGTGGCACATGCCTGTAATCCCAGTACTTGGGAGGCTGAGACAGGTTTGAGGACATCCTGAGCAAGTAGCAAGACTCTCAGCGACCGACCCTGGGTGTCAAGATGGCAGTGCACACTAATCCTTATTCATTGAGTAAAACATATCTGCAACCTACCCTGAAGGGAGAATCAATGGAAATTCTGGAGACACACTTGCCTCTTTGTCCTGTTTAGTGCCTAGAAGCTAGTAAGTGCTCAATTGAAATGAATGGTTGGGAGCCGGGCGTGGTGGCGCACGCTTGTAATCCCAGTACTTTGGGAGGCGGAGACCAGAGGATCCGGGTTCGCGGCCAGCCTCAGCTTTCTCTCTCTCTCTCTCTCTCCCTCCCTCTCTCCCTGTCTCTCTCTCTCTACTTAGTGAGGCCCTCCGCAACTTCGTGAGACCCGGTTTCAAAATAAAGGATAAAAAATAGGGCCGGGGGTGTAGCGCGGAGGTAGAACGCCCCTGCGTTCAATCCCCGGTACCGCAAAAAAAAAAAAAAAGAAATGAATGGTTGGATAGTTCATTTAGAGATCAAAATGTACCTTTGTCTCCATAACTTTATCCAAATGCAGGGTTTGATTTATGTTGTTCTCTCCAGCCAAAACCTCATGTTTCTCCTCCTCTGGTTTTCCTTCTCTAAGCTCCCTGAATGTCAGTGTGGACGGAGAGGGAGAGTTCATCGTCAGGATGGCCCTCTTCCAAGACCAGAGCTACATGCATCCTTGCGAAGGCCCCACGGTCGTGCTCTCAGTGGAGTCCATGCTCTATGTGGGCGCCATCTTGGAGACAGGAGACACCGCACGGTTTAATCTGTTGCTGAGGAACTGCTACGCCACCCCCACTGAAGACAAGGCTGACCCCGTGAAGTACTTCATCATCAGAAACAGGTGCGGGAACGGGGACTCAGTCTGGGATTATCTTTTGGCCTTGACAGAATTTGGAGGAAAATATTAATCTCACCCATATCTGGCAGTTGGATACATTGGTTTACCTCTTTGGAAATAAATTGGCATCATATATTGTAACCATCCCCTCTGACCCAAGAATCTCACTCGATATTGTAGTCGAAAGTATTAATACAAAATAGGTGGGCAGGGTAAAGAAATACCAATCATTTTTCTGTTTGGATGCTTGGTAATTTTGGCAATAAGGTCATTGTTCAAAAATAGAGGATCTGTTAAGTAATGATCCTCTTAGATGTTAACATGGATCAATGTGAAAATGATATGACAACTGTTCATGGGACAAAAGAGCATCCAGTGCCATTAACTGACAAAAACAAAGGAAAATGCATATCTGTAGATCATGACTCCAGTTGTAGTAATAATACCAGCTCATATTTGTAATTGAGCTTAGCTGTGTGCCAAGCACTGCACTAAGCAATATACATAGTGGTCTCATTAAATGCTGACATCAACCCTCTGAGGTAGAGCTTACTGTCTCCATTTTACAGATGAGAACACCGAAGCTCAGAAAGGTTAAATAACCTGCCCAGGATCACTTAGCTAGAATCTGGGCGCACTCTAATTTTCTCCAGTGAAGTTACACCCATGCCATTTTCTTCCTCCCAGCTGCCCGAATCAATATGATTCCACCATCTATGTGGAGGCGAATGGGGTGTCTTCGGAGAGCCGGTTCTCAGTTCAGATGTTCATGTTTGCTGGAAATTATGACCTCGTTTTCCTGCATTGTGAAGTTCATCTCTGTGATCCCCTTAATGAACAGTGCCAGCCAGTGAGTGTACTTTAAATGGGACTATTCAGAGCCTGGTAGAGGGCGTGGCACCTGACAGTCTCTCTATATATATTTATTGGAATCGTAGATGGATGGATGGATGGATGGATGGATGGATGGATGGGAGGGAAGGAGAAAGGGAAGAAGGAAGGATGAATAGATATATGTTAGGCATCTTGAAAGCCCATTTATAAGCAATTATTGTGTACCCAGGAGGCAGATCAGATTCTTTGGCACAGGAATAATCATTCAAAATATAATATTTTGAATGATTATAATAATGCAGTCTGAGATTCCCTGATCCAAAAACTGAAATCCAAAGTGCTCCAAAGTCTGAAACTTTTTGAGGGCCAATATGATGCTCAAAAAGTTCTGGATAGACGGGCATGGGGGCGCATGCTTGTAATCCCAGTACTTGGGAGGCTGAGACCGGAGGATCCGGGTTCGTGGCCAGCCTCAGCTACTTTAGTGAGGTCCTTCACGACTTAGTGAGACCCTGTTTCAACATAAAGAACATAAAGAATAAAAAATAGGGCTGGGGGTGTAGCCCGGAGGTAGAATGCCCCTGGGTTCAATCCCGGGTACAGCAAAAAAAAAAAAAAAAAGTTCTGGATTTTAGAACATTTTGGGTTTCAGATGTTCAGTTTATGAATGATCGACCAGTAAAGTCTATGCAAATACTCCAAATCTGAAAAACTCCCAAACCAAAAACACTTCTTGAGCCAAGCATTTCAGATAAGGGATGCTGGTCCTGTAGTTGACTTTTCCAGTGCCTACTCTGTGTTGAACACGGTGCTAAAACTTTCCCATACCTTATCTAATCCAACTCTCACCACAACCCTGTGAGTAGGTTTTTAAATTGATTTCAATGTAAAAACAAGGAGACAGAGGCTTAGAGGAGACCCTTGCCCAAGAGCCACACACAGCTAGACAATATCTAAACTGGAATGTGCCCCAGCTGAACTGCGACTCTAGTACCCATGCTCCCTCCCCTGTCGGGCACTGCCTGTGACCTTGCTATGTGCCTATGTGTTGTCGACATGCTTCTTCGTATGTGTGCATGTGTGTGTGTGTGTGTGTGTGTGTGTGTGTGTGTGTGTGTGTGTGTGTTGCCCAGGGGTATTCTACCTCTGAGCTACATGCCCATCCCTTTTTATTTTTTGGTTCGAGACAGGGTCTTGCTAGGTTGCCCAGAGTCTTGCTACATTGCTACATTGCTCTTTGAACCTGTGATCCTCCTATCTCAGCCTCCCAAGTACAGGGATTAGAGGTGTGTACCACCCAAACTGGCTATCATTTCAATCTGTAAAACCACCAATGTCCTATTTAACCATCACAGAGAGGAGAAGTCATTTGCCCCAAATTATATAGAGAGTGGAGATTCAAATCTGGACTTGTTTGACAGTGAGAATTTTCTGGTTTGAGAAAGTACAGCATCAGAATTCAGGCCGTAAGCTGGGTAGGGCCCAGTTCCCAGGCCCTCGCTGCCCATGGCAGGGGCAGTCTGGATAGGAACCAGGCATTTCAATTTTGATTTTTTTTTTTTTTTGCAGTACCGGGGATTGAACCCAGGGGCGTTCTACCTCTGCGCTACACCCCCGGCCCTATTTTTTATACTTTATTTTGAAACCGGGTCTCACGAGGTTGCGGAGGGCCTCACTAAGTAGAGAGAGAGAGAGAGAGAGAGAGAGAGAGAGAGAGCACGCGAGCTGAGGCTGGCCGCGAACCCGGATCCTCCGGTCTCCACCTCCCAAAGTACTGGGATTACAAGCGTGCGCCACCACGCCCGGCTTCAATTTTGATTTATAATATGAGTTCTCTATCCCCACAGATCTGTTCAAGAAGTCAACCCCGCAGTGAAGCACAGGCCATCGACCTAACCCGGGTTCTAGATTTGGGACCCATCACTCGGAGAGGTAAGTGGCCAAGTCCTGGTGACAAGGCCAGCTGGCCAAGTGCTGACAGTTGACCATAAATGCTTGGGGTCATCAGCCCGATGACTTGGGGCTTCTCTACCTTCTCAGTCCAGCCAGATCCCCTGGTGAATCTCTCTTTCCATGAGGTAGAATGACATTGCCATTTGTGGTGGGCCTCCTGTGTACTAGAGACCAAGCTAAGCTTTTGAATTTGTTGATTTACTTAATACTTCCATGGCTGTGTCCATTTTACAGGTGAAAAACCCAGGCTCAGAGAGATTAAGGGACTTACCTAAAATCACCCTGCTCACGAGTTGCCAGAGTTAGAACTGAACCCAGCTCAGTCTGATTTCAAAGCATGAGGCCTTTTTCTTATTCCAACTGCTACAGAGCCCCATATCTCAGTCCCTTTTGGGTGAAGTCTAAGTCCTAATTCCTACTGAAATCCAACTTTGTTTTCTGATAAATGACTATGTTTTCCAAAGTTCAGTTATAGTATTCTAGATTATGATATATAGGAAACAATCCAACTGTTTCTCAAATTTGCATTCATCCTACACATGGGTTCGTGATACATCCTACACATGGGTTTTTATTTCCACCAGAATGGAGGAGTCAAGAAACCCAAAAGAAGGAAAGAATTTTTTTTACCCTAAAGAAATTAATAATAGTAGTCATAGTGATAATGGTCATAATAATAATAGTTTCTTTGTACATGGTGCCAGGCCAAACACCCTTACGTGCATTATCACTTTGAATGCTCAAAGCCCAAGGAGATAAGCACGGTTGCCACTTCGATCCTCCAGATGAGTAAACAGAGCCTGTCTCATGAAGGAAGTCCAGCCCCCAGCTGTCCTGCCTCGTTCCTAAACCCTCAACTCGAAGCTTCATTTGGAGTCACAGGATAGCTGGGAGGGGTGAATTAGGAACTCCCACTTTGGAATCAGGCATACTGGTGTTCGATCCCAGCTCTGATACTGACCGGCAAGGTCAATTTGGCAAGTCCCTTAACATTGCTGAGCCTCAGCCTTCTCATCTGCCAAATGGGGGTGAGGATACTTTCCTCACAAACCCATCAGAGGATTAAGTTTAAAATATATGCAGTGCATTTAGAAAGGTAACAGATAACAGAGGCCTCCGTGATGTAGATCGTTAGTAGTTGTGGTGACCAGCCCAGGAGGACTCGGGACAGCTTCAGCCATGGTGCTGCAGTGACTGGAGTGTGACTGAGAGCGCCCTCACCCTCTGCTCCTGTTCACAGGTGCGCAGTCTCTTGGTGTGATGAACGGGACCCCCAGCACTGCAGGTACGTCACGGTGTCCTCTTGCCTCCCCCACAGCCCTCCCAACTCTCTCCCCTTCCCCTTTCAATCCAGTGCACCTCTGTTCAGTCCCTTCTATGTGCCCGGCCCTGTGCTAGGGTCTGCAGATGTGGAAATGGATCAGACCCAAGACTGGTTCCACAGCCTAGCAGAGGTGACAGTCATTTAACAATAAACATTTATCGAGTGCCTGCTGTGTGCCAGGCACAGTTCTGGGCACTGGAAATAGGATGGCAAGCACAACAGACCAGGTGCCAGCCCTCAGGGTAGAAAATAGACAATAAAAAGTCAAAGGTCGAGCCGGGCGTGGTGGTGCACGCTTGTAATCCCAGTACTTTGGGAGGCGGAGACCGGAGGATCTGGGTTCGAGGCCAGCCTCAGCTCGCTCTCTCACTCTCTCTCTCTCTCTCCCTGTCACTCTCTCTCTCTCTCTCTCTCTCTCTCTCTCTCTCTCTCTCTACCTAGTGAGGCCCTCCGCAACTTCATGAGACCGGGTTTCAAAATAAAGTATACAAAAAAATAGGGCCGGGGGTGTGGCGCGGAGGTAGAACGCCCCTGCGTTCAATCCCCGGTACCACACACACACAAAAAAAGTCAAAGATCACTGAGATCTAAAAGAAAGTGATGTAATAGAAAGTTACCAGCACAGGCAATAATGTCTTAAATCAGATAGAAGTTTACATCCTACTCATAAATAAAATTTATGGGCAGCAGTTCCAGGCTGGTAGGCTGGCACCATGGAGTCAGCAGAGATCCAGGTTCCTTCCAGCTCACACCTGCTCCATCTCTAAGGTGTGGCCGTCACCTTTATAATGCAGCAAAGCTCCAGCCTTGCTATCTAGAAATCAAGATGCAACATGGAAGAAGTCAGCAGGTGTTGAGGAACATTCCTGGAAGCTGGCACCTGATACCACCACTGGCATCTCATTGGCCAGAGCTTAGCCACAGGCCACACCTGATGGAAAAGGGTGCTGGAGACATAATCTTTATCCTCAGTGGCCATGTGCCCAGCCAATATATGATGGTTTATTATCAAAGTAGGAAGGAAAATTGAGTATCAGAACGGATAAGTAGTTAGAATCACTCAGAGAGAGTGATATTTAACCCAAGCAGTAAAGGGGGCCAAGTGGACAAATCTGAGGGGAACGGAGCCCTATAGACAGGGAACAGCAGCTCACTGCGTAAATGAGACAGGCGCACGAGCAAGTAAGTGACAAGTGAGTGGATAGTATGGAAGAAGTTCATAGAAGATTAATTAACTGAGCCGGGCGTGGTGGCGCACGCTTGTAATCCCAGTACTTGCTTGTAATCCCAGTACTTTGGGAGGTGGAGACCGGAGGATCAGGGTTCGCGGCCAGCCTCAGCTCTCTCGCTCTCTCCCTGTCTCTCTCTCTCTCTCCCTCCCTTTCTGTCTCTCTCTACCTAGTGAGGCCCTCCGCAACTTCATGAGACCCGGTTTCAAAATAAAGTATAAAAAATAGGGCCAGGGGCATAGCGCGGAGGTAGAACACTCCTGCGTTCAATCCTCGGTACCGCAAAAAAAAAAAAAAAGATTAATTAACTGTACTGGAAAAGGTCAGGATGGAATTCCATCACAGGAACAGCTAACTGGGGTTTTGATGAATGACTAGGCAGACAAATCAAAGAAATATATTTTGAACAAAATGGAAAGAACATGCTATTAAGATTTTGCTACTCCTCAAAATGACCTAGATTGTCAAACCCAGACCTGAAAAAGTCCTTTCCACTCTCAACTTTCCAACTAGACAGCAATCTAAAAAATTCCCCAATAAGTCCAAGATGGTCTCTCTATGCTATTTGCCAACATTCAGACAACATTAAGAAAAGTAATGTTCACGGCAGAGAGTGGAGAGTGCTCCGAGTAGAAGCAGCCTGAAGTCAGGGCTCTCCGGTCTCTTTCATTTCATCCAGTCCTTCTGGTTAGCCCAGTGCCTGGAACAGCATGGCTTCCCAGTGGAGTTTGCCAAATCCTCTAATTCCCAAAGTGGCCTACCTTTGGAACCTTCTGGATCAATCTGATGTCGAGGTTGCAGAGCACCACAAGAGGGCACTTGTGGTCTTCATAGTCTGGTCTCTCCCACAGTCATTTCTGATATTGTAGAATTAATTGAACATCAATCTATGTTTCAACATTATAAACTGGTGGACATACACATAGATATTTCAAAAATTATGGTAGTCCTCTCCCTACTTCTAAGACATCATCAGCAAGTTGCCTTGAAATTTGAGGGACAGGAAGATGCTATAATTTGCTAGTGTTGTGGGAGAGTGTGCATGTGCTTCTCTTAGGCCCCTAGATACAAAGTAATTATCATCCATGATCTATGCCCTTAATACTGAGTATACAATGATGTGTAAAAGAGATATCCCAGCCCTCCAGACCTTAGAGTCTAACTTTATAAATCAACACTTATATGGGCTTTACCATGTGCCAAACACTATTCTGAATGCTTGATATGAATTTAAGTCTTACAAAAACCTGATGAGGTATTAGGTGCTATTAATATTTCTGCTTTACATAGGGGGAAACTCAGGCACAGAGAGGTTTACTGTCCTACCCTGACACTAGTTGTAGAGCTGAGATTCTAAGCTAAGTAGTCAGGCCTCAGAGACATTGCTTTTTTTTTTAACTTTGTCTTTTTATTGGTGTATTATGATTATACATAATAGTGGGATTCATTGTTATATATTTATACAGAGGCATTGTTTTTTAACCTTTCTGTCTCTTCAGTATTAGTCAGTGTAAGTAATGCTAGCTGCTGTAATAAAATATTCCAAATCCTTTGTGCCTTTATACAACGGTATAATTTCCCACTAAACCACTGGGCAGGGGGTACAGTTCTGTTCCATGTAGTCATTAGGAACTCAGGCTCCTACTACCTTTGGGTGATGTCTGGCAACTCCATTATTTCCTATGAGTCCTATCATAGATCCTCTGCACTGGTCCCTAGATGGTGGATGAGAGACCATGCAGGATCATGTTGGTGGTTTTCAGGACCAGGCCTATGAATGGCATCATAGATGACTTCCACCCATGTTTCATTGGCCAGATTCAGTCACACGGTCCCATGTGGCTGAATAGGTCCCTCCTACCTGAAAAGGAGCCTGAAGAAAATTCCATTTCCTCGAAAAAGTGGTTGGTGATGAGAGAGCTTTGCACCCACCACATGACTCCGGGGGCTAAGTAACCTAGAACAGATATTAAGGGTGCCCTGCCTTTCTTATCATTGTGCAGCAAATGACAAGGAGGTCAGCTCATGTCTGCTGCTGAGTTCCAGAGCCCAGGACTTGACTGTAATGCCTCTTGTATTTCAGGGTTCCTGGTGGCCTGGCCCATGCTCCTCCTGCCTGTCCTCCTGGCTTGGCTGTTCTGAGAGCCCAGTGTGGCATGTGGCCTTGAAGTCTGTGCTCTTCCCTTTGGCAGTGGCTCCTGTTCACCCTGCAGCACTGAAGTCTTAGTGTTAACAGACCCCCGGCCGGGCTTGGGGACAGGGAGAGCGTTCACCTCCTTTAACACTCATGGCTTTGTGTTCCTCTTTTCCTCATGGTGGGGGCCCCATCAGCCTGTGCTGGGCTGGCTTTCTCTTTTCCTCATTCATTAGTGGGACCTCAAAAGCAAACTCGCTAGGTGCCTCTGTGGCTCCAGTCTTTACGGGATGTGTAGGGCACATTGTCACGGGGTGGGGCAGGGTGCAAAAGCGGCGCCTCCCACGACTCCTCCCCAGGCTTCTCCTGTCCTGACCACTGATGAATTGAACAGTGACCTTGCGTTCTCTCTGCATCCTCTGATGTGTTTCCATCCTAGTTTCAACAGTCCCCATGGGAACATGGAATGGGAGGGCCACTTTTAGAGACTCTCAAAGGGAATACTGATCCCATTGCTCCCTCCACCCCACCCACCTCCATGACTTGCCTAGAACCACATAAACTCCTGCCCTTGGGACCTGGATGCTGGAGGAACCGCTTGACTTTGATGCAGAGATGCCGTCACCCCAGAGAGCATCTCTCACTGTTATAATTGTGGTGCACTTACCTTCAAGGTTTAAGCAGGGAGTCCCAGCAGAAAATGATGGGCCAATCCTGCTCTAGAGATGTAGCTGCAAAGCGTGAGAGATGGGTGATGTCCCTTCCTGGAGAGCTTTAGTGAACCCTCACAAGACATACCACGAAGATGCCACCGACAGACAGGGGATTCTTCCCCTTCCCGCAGCTGCACAGTAGGGCTCCCCAAGCTGGCCTCAGGGAAAATGCCAGGAGGCAGGGTCAGAACCCTGGATGTTCAACCCGTTCATCTGCTGGGAGAGTTTCCCATGTGCTGCCTCCCTCAGAGAGGGTGTGGTTGCAAGAAACAGAAACCTGCTCCAACTAACTTAGACAAAGGGGAAATTAATTGTAAGGATACAGGAGCACAAAGACCAAGGGCAGGAGAAACAGCCTGCTTGCCCAAGCACTGGGGAGTGAGTCTAAAAAACTATGAGCCACCAAGGCTTGTCCATCTTTCCATCTGTCACTCTTCCCAAAACCACACAGCGGGCTGCACCACTTCTCTTGTGTGTCCCCCTCACTTCCCCCTCTCTGGAGCCAGCTTTCCCTGCTCCTTCATCATTCAATTTAATGTGAACATCCCAGTTTCACATCATTTCCTAATTCAGGGACCAGCAGGCACTGGCTGGCATCTTGCTATCCCACATCCAGACTGCACTGGGGGGACCTGATTTCACTGCTTGGATGACAGTGCTTCCCCCGTCCACTCATCTGAGGCCAGGTGAGGACCAACCAGCACAAACACAGCCACTGGGGGCGACCTGATGGGGCAGGTCTCAAGCAAACAGGGCTGTTTTTTGGACAGACATCCCACAAGGACACAAGAATAGTGGCTTTTAAAAAAGAGAGAGGGCGCCGGGCGTGGTGGCGCACGCTTGTAATCCCAGTACTTTGGGAGGCAGAGACCGGAGGATCCAGGTTCGCGGCCAGCCTCAGCGCTCTCCCTCTCTCTCTTTCTCTCCACTCTCTCCCTGTCTCTCTCTCTCTACTTAGTGAGGCCCTCCGCAAATTCGTGAGACCCGGTTTCAAAATAAAGTATAAAAAATAGGGCCGGGGATATAGCGCGGAGGTAGAACACCCCTGGGTTCAATCCCCGGCACGCAAAAAAAAAAAAAAAAAGGAGTTAGACTAGAGCCAGTAT
>PVJS01030468.1:0-15679 GCA_004027185.1 Glis glis | reverse complement strand
AAAGAAGCAAATTTCCAAATCTCTTTATCTTTTAAAATTGTCTCTCCCACATCTAAATTGACAGACATTTTTTAAAAGTATACACTTTGAGGGTTTTAATTTATTCACATAATTGTGCAACTATCACTACAATCTAATTTTAGACATTTTATCACTCCCAAAAAGAACCCTGCTCGCACTAGCAACCCATCCCCATTTCTCTCTTCCTATAGCTCCTGGCAGCTACGAGTCCATTTTTCTATTATGAATTTGCTTATTCTGTAATCTTTTAGACTAAATTTCTAATGTCAAATGTTTATATTATTTCTATATTTTCATTGTTACCAGCAAGGTAATTAAATAAACACCTAATAATACTTTTCTTTACATTGATTTGATCATAATTTTGCTTTTATTGTTTTCTTTTCAAAATTCACTTATTCATTTCTAAGTTGACAAAGCATATATATTTACCATTTATAACTTGATGTTTTAAAATACATATGCATTGTGGAAGGGCTAACTTGAGATAGTTAATATGTGCATTACCATACATGCTTATTTTTGTGGTAAGAAGACTTAAAATCTCCTTTCTTAGAAATTTTCAAGAATATCTTACATTGTTCTTAACCCTGTTGTTGTCACCCTATTGTGAAGTTATTCCTTCTATTGAACTGGAATTTTATGTCCGGCATCTCCCCAATTCCCTGATTTCAAGCTTCTGGTAACTACTGCTCTATTCTGCTTCTATGACTTCAACTTGCTTGATTCCCATGTTGAAGTCAGTTCATGTGGTATTTGTCTTTCTCTAGTCTATTTAATGTAATATAATATTTAGGTTCATCGATGCTGTCACATGCTGCATAATTTCCTTTCTTTTTCAGGCTGAGTAACATTTAATTGTGTGTAATGCCACACTTTCCTTCTCCATTCATCTGTGGATGGGTACTTTGGTGATTCCATATCTAGGCCATTGTGAATTATGCTGCAGTGAACAAGAGAGTGACCAAGATTTCCCAAGTAGGGGCATTCTACCTATGAGCTACACTGAGATACACCCCAGCACTATTTTTAATTTTTTGTTTTGAAATAAAATAAGTTGCTGAGGGCCTTACTACGTTGCTGAGGCTGGTCTCAAACCTGTGATCCTCCTGCTCAGCCTCCCAAGTACTGGGATTACCAGAGTGCGCCACCATGCCCAGCTCAAAATTATTTTTCAAAAGTTTTCAATGTCAAGTGTGTTATTTACCGTTCATTCATTTTCACTGCTTTATACTATTCCTTATTTTGAGTATGTCACAATTTATCCATTCTACTATCAATGGAGAGTGGGGTGTTTCTAGGTTTTGCTGCTGAGTATGAATATTCTTGTATATATCTTCTCATACATAGATGCAAAATTTATTTGGGCTATATCTGGGAGTGTCAATATTGGGTCGTAGGTAATGGGCATGTTCAAATTCACTATGTGATGCCTGTTTTCCAAAAAGGCTACATCAATTTATAATTCTACCAACTATATATGAGAGTTATCATTGTTCCCATATTATCCACATGATATTTTTACTGTTTGGGGATACTAGTTTATTAAGAGCTACATGTAGCAAGTATGTTTTTGCCAGCTTCTAGACTCCCATCTCACTTTCTTCATTGTGTCTTCTGGTGAGCAGTAATTTGGTATATTTCCATGTAATCAAATTGTTTTCCTTGCAAATTGAATTTCTATGTCTTACTTAAGAAATCCTTATTTTCAAAGGTCATAAAGGATTCTACTGTCTTCTGTTTTAATGGTTTTATAATTCTCTTTTCACATGAAGTATTTAAATTATCTGGATAGACTTTTGTGACAGGCATATGTTAAGTGTCCAAATTAATTTTTTTATTCTGCGAATAACCAATTGGCCCAATGCCTTTATTAAACAATACATCACTCCTCCACTAGTCTGTAATGCCAGTTTTGTCATATATCAGGCTTACATATGAAATGAATTTATTTATGGATTTGCTTAACATTCTATGGTATTATCTGCTCTTGAGTCAATAAAAGGCTAATGATGGCTATAGCTTTATAATTTTTCATGTCTTATAGGGAAATTTTCTCTAATCCCCCTTCATGGAAAACAGGTGACTTTATGATATTGAGATCTCCTACCCATGAACATGGTACAGTTCTTCATTATTTTGTAGGCCTTTGTGTATCAGTTCATATTTTATTCTCAAAAGCATTTTATATATTTTCTTACATTTGTTACTGGTTACTGTAATTTTTCTTGATATTATAAATATATATGTAAAATTTTATTTTCTAACTAAATTTTACTGATGTATAGAAATGCTAAATATGTTTATTTTAATAACTTAGACTTTTTGAATTTTTCTATGTACATAATTACATAATTGGTAAATAATGACAATTGTTTCTTGCTTGTTTGAAAATTATGAAATGCTTTTTATGTAGTCATTGAGGTGATCATACCATTTTTCTCTTTATCTGTTAACCAGTGAATTATATTTATTACTTTTTCCAATGTTAAGCCAATCTTGAATTTTTTTTATAAATTCAGTTGGTCATGAAAATTATATTAGTCATGTACAAGAACTTGTGGCTTATAATTTGGTGCTTTTACATTTATGTTTCTAAGAGTTATTAAACTAAATTTTCCCTTTTATACTATCATTGTCAGATTTTAGTAATCAAATTATGCCAGATCTAATAAACAAAATCAAGAGTATACCCTTTTGTCTCTACCCTAGGAATAGTCTATAAGATTAGAATAACTTGTCTTTTGAGTATTTGATAACAGTCCAAGTAAAATGAGCCAAAAAAATCTGGTTGAGTTTTATTAATGGTTATATGATTATTCAGTTTTCTTATTTATTTGTGAGTCACTTTTGGTAAGTTGATTTAGTAAGTTATATTTGTCCAGGAATTTTCCCATTTCTTTTCAATTTTCAGATTTATTGGCATGAAGCCAATCATAATTTTTTTATTATTTAATCTCTGCTCTCATGTATAGGTATAACACATTTTGCGTTACTCAAATTACTCAATTGTGATTTTTCTTTTGTAACTTTTTAAAAAGTTTTGCCCATTTTGAAGAAACATCCTTCTTAAAGAATCTATATTTAATTTGTTCAACTCTAATAGTAGCTTCCACCCCCTCCCATCTTATTAACTTCTGTTATTATCCCTATTCTTTTTTTTCCTTTTTTGGGGGGTTTGTTGTGGTGTTCAGTTTCTAATTAAGTCAGTTGAATATTGGCTTATAATTCTTCAGCTATTCTTCTTTTCTAATGTAAGAATTTGGGGTTATAAATTCTCCTCTAAATAATTCATTGGTGACATACTACAAGTTTTGATAAATGCTTCTTCAATTATTGTTCAGTTGTAAATATTTCCTAATTTCCATTGCAATTTCATTTTTTGGCCAGGAGTTGTTTTGAAGTATGATTTTAAATTCCAAACACTTAGGGCTTTCTGGTTTTTTAAAAAATTGATTTCTAACTAATATATTCATTGTGATTAGAAAATAATTTATGGTTGATATTAATCCTTTGAAATTTATTGGGGCTTGCTTTATGGCCCAGCACATCATTAATTTTCATGAATATTCCATGTGTACCAGAAAGAATGTGTATTTTGGAGTGTTGGTGTACAATATTCTTGCTATTTCTACATTGTTCATTGCTCTGTTTTATCTACCCTTCCTCAGTTTTGACTGGATATTCTAGCAGTGGCTGAGTATCTTATGTTTAAGTACCCCATTATCATAGTGAATTGTCAATAACAGTTTTAGTTATTTAGTTAGTTTAGTCATGGAGCACTCCCGCATTTATAGGCTGAGAAGAGAGGAATAGACGAAAAAGACTTCAACTGATGGGAGCGTAAGTATGCATCAGTGGTGCCAGATGGTTCCTGGTCTAGTTGCTAGAATTTAGGGTGCTGGAGTTCTGTACTTGCCATTACAGAGCTATGAAGAAGGGGGAACCTGATCACTGTGCTCAGGCACTCTTCTGCTAGCTTTGCTGTGCTGTGATGGTTAATCTGCATGGTCAATTTGACTGGATTATGAAACACCTACAATTATGTGACTTTGGGTGTATTAATGAAATGATTGGCTTCTGTAGGGTAGATTGAAGGGGAAGTCCTGCCCTGAATGTAGGCAGCACTGTTCCGATAGGATGATAGGCACAGGACTTGAATAAAAAGGAGGAGAAAGCCACCTGAATGCATGGATGGTTCTTCCTGGGAAAAGCGCATCTGCTCTTGCCTAGGATATTGGCCTTCAGCTCTTCAAACTAGACTTTCACTATCATTTCTATGGAGCGTTTCCTGGCCTTTCCATCTTGGACTGGGACTGCTCTATTGGTCACTCTGATTCTGAGACTCCAGCTCTTGAACCACTCCACCAGCTGCTGGTTCCTCCAGCTCTCTGTGCAGGCAGTCATTTGGGACTACACTGCTTTGGACTGTAAGCTGATTTGATAAATCCCCTTTTATCATATACATATCCTGTGAATTCTGTTACTCTGGTGAACCATGACTAATACACTGCTTATTTATCTATCCTGTGATACAGCTGTCCACTCTGTGGCTTGCAAAAGCCTGTGAGGTGGCCTCCTCTAGAATCCTGTAAAGAGAATGGAGTCAAAGTCCTTGTGCCCTAATAGCTCTGTCCCATAATCCCAAGCCCCTTCTCCCAGGATAGAGCTCACAACACAGTGCTCTCACTGCCACCAGTTATTTTCTCTGGTACACTTCGGCCGACATTTCCTTGAAGCCAGAGGAAATAGGGTTTTTATATCTTTCCCCACCCTCTACTATTTTACTCTTTTTCCAGCCTCAATGGCAAAAAGAATTATTCTAAAGGCTGGGGATATAGATCAGTGGTACAGCACTTGTTTAGTACATACAAAGCCCTGGGTCTGATCTCAGCACAAAAAAGGAAGGAAGGAAGGAAGGAAGGAAGGAAGGAAGGAAGAAAAAAATTTAAAGAGTTTGATGTTTGATAATTAATAATCCATAAGGTGTAGCTTCTAAGAAAAGTGAATTTCCTACTGACTCTTCCTCTCATGTGTGTAAATAGGCTCTTAGCAGTGCTTTGGAGGAAGATGGTTGCAGGAGACAGGCTTGTAGGAGGAGATTAAAATATAACAGTTAAATGAAGGTACCATCTTATTGGAAACTCTTCCGGCATGAAGAGTCCTTAGTCCTAACCATCAGTGCTCTCCTTGGAAAGGAATGACTCAACTAACCAATACATAGTTGGTGGAGGAGAAATTTCTCTCAGACCTGGATGAGGGATGCCTTTGCTCTTTATCTTGAACTTTAGAGGACCTAACTCTGGCACTTCATTGTCTACACCCCTCTTTACTAGAGTAGGGGTTCTAGGAGAAATGGAATAAGCCTCCAAGAACCTGAATCTTCTGCCCAACCTCAAATTTCTAGGAGACATTTTGAGTACCCCAAACCCACAACTCAAGCCTTTTCTCTGTCTTCCAAAACATGGACCATACCTCAGATGAACATCACTCTAGTCTCTCTGGCCAGTGGGTTGTGTGTGTGATGAAACTTGACAGGTGGACAAGAATGTCCAGACACATTGAGTATCCCAAATTGTGGGAAGGAATCACAGCTGAGAAGAGTAGGCAATGGGCTATTAATGGAATTTCTCCAAACTACCATATTCCAGTATGAAACCTGCAGGATTCTAAGAACTATTAGAATCAAAACTGGTATTGCAAGTTATTATTAAGGCATATTTAACAAGATAGGAAGACAGAATTTTTTAATTTGACATTTTGTTAGATTGACTTATAAACTATAAATATTTAAGCATGTCTTACTCTAGGCCATATAGATATTAGGATGGGGTATTGGAGGTGGGAGGACTCTATTAAGGCTGGAATATGTGTAAAATAATGTCATAAATCAATGTATGTCTATGTAAAATTCAAGTCATAAAAAATAATAAGTGTTTCAGGTGTTGCTTTTAGTAAGGCACAGGGTTTTGCTGCACTCTTTCCCAAACCCCAAATGCAGGACCCTGAAGACTGTCCTAACTGCCTTATCCATAGGGTGGTCCTGCTAACCAGGCTGGTTTCCTCACTCTCCCGTCATCCTCCTTTAATTAAAGCCACTTCCTTACCCAGGAGGTGTACCTTACCAGCCTCTTGCATTTCTCTTGTCCTCCTGCTGAGCTTACATGTGCCATCTTACCAGCTCCCTTCTGCTCTCCATGCAGTGAAATCCTGCTGTTTTTCCAGGCCGGATACAAAGGCCAGCTGGTGGTCATTTCTGATCATATATTGGTGTTCTGTCTCTCCCAGTAGCATATCAGCCTCTGAGGTCAGGAAGCATATCTGATTCATCTTTGTTTCTGCAGGCCTCCCCAGAATCCTACATATGCAGGCATTTACTGAACATCTTGAGGAAAAATGAATACTCTTAACATTTGTGTCTGGCATGATGGGATTAGCCCTGGATGATATACTGAGTATAAGTAGGAAGGTTGTTTCCTTTCAGTATATGCTCTTTTACCGACTGATTTAAAATTCCAAAACAGGTATTGTAGTTATCTTTGTACAAATCTTTCAGAGTTACTAGCATAGTTGTGAGGTCATAGTTGGTGCTGACAGTACCTTAATAAGGCAAATAGAAAAGAAAGGATGTGAAGAAAATGATTAAAGATAAAAAGTTAAAACCAGCACTTCTAAAATACAGGTAAAGAATGTCTTATGTCCATAGTTGGATGTTAGGGAAGGAGAAGGGAGAGAAAAATTGGAGAAGATTGGAAATTATCCCAAGACTCCACAGTGAAAATTCTATTTCTATTTTCTCTTCCCTATCTATCCCTGTCCTTATTTTAAGGATTCAAAGTGATCTCGGAGGTGATCTCCACTGTCACTACACCCTTTCCTCTTAGTACCGCTGTCACACTGGTTGACAGTTGCATATTTCTATCTAGTTTATACAACTTGCAAATACCTTCCGAAGCATCATTCTGCCTTGAAAAAGTAATGCTGGCGGTTTGACTTTGTATTATCCCCTATGCCAATAATAAAGCTTTAAAAACCCTCCTGCCAACTCACTCTGGTCTTTGGAATAACTTTTTCTGAACACTAGCACAGCAGTGAATTAATTTCATTATGACCTTAATTAAGCTTTTTTAAAAAAAATGTAATCACAGATAATACAGTTGAGATGGCTGAAAAGAATCAGTATCAAGCCAAAAGCTACACTATGATTAGGCAATATATCAGGACAACACCTTTTCTTACAATTCAAGTCAAATAAAAATGAAGGATAGAGAGTGAGGTGGCTGTTGAGAAGCAGAAATCTGCCAGTCAGCCCCTTTCCTACCAGCGGGAGGGACAAGATTGGGGTGTGGGGAGAGCCAGGAATAAATGTCATAAAGAGCAGAGCTGTTAGTAAGAGAGTGTGATGGGATGCACATGCATTTTTAAATTAGAGAGAACTTGGTGCAAATTCTTCTAAGACTTGGGCAACTTAACTGCTCTTAGTCTTGATTTCTTTGTTTCATTAATTTTTTTGATAACATGAAACCAGAACTAATGAACAATATTTGAGGTAGTCGTACATGTGTATATATCCAAAGAGATAGCAAGAGGTTTTGGCATATAGGCTTCATCTTGATAGAAATTGAATAAGGAAATATATAAAGTTCTACTCCTATGATTAAAAACACATCATCAAACATGCAAATGCAATGGTAATTATAAGCACACTCAAAGTGGGACTAACAGAACTTTTTATAAAAAAAAATGCACCAGTTTTTAATTTTCATCACAAAAATTACAGAAGAAATGACACATGAATTAAATGTTAGAGGACAAATTTGAATCCCCAGAAAAGAATTAGCAACAGATTACCCTTATTCTTATTACCCCAGAGGGCTCATTGGGTAGAAATATTCAAGAAGAAATTTTTAAGCCATCTAAAGACATGTCTAACCACTAGAACTGACAAGAATGCAGTGGTTTATTTTTTTTTATTTAATTTTTTTTTGCAGTACCAGGGATTAAACCCAGGGGGCATTCTACCTCCGAGCTATACCCCCGGCCCTATTTTTTATCCTTCATTTTGAAACCGGGTCTCACTAAGTTGCAGAGGGCCTCGCTAAGTAGCTGAGGCTGGCCGCGAACTCGGATCCTCTGGTCTCAGCCTCCCAAGTACTGGGATTACAAGCGTGCGCCACCACACCCGGCTGCAGTGGTCTATTTCTGGAACTAGTTAATGCTGGTTAACTGGAAGTATTCTATGCTGACATGGAATGTGTTCAAGCAACACTGAATTGAAAGCAGGATACCATAATCAATACAAGTACATATTTTGGAGACAAACTTCCAGCATTTAAGTCCCAGCTCTGCCCTTCAAGCTGTGCTTGTTATGCCTCAGTTTCCCCACCTATAAAATGGAGGCAAGAGCAGTGCCTAGCATATGTGGTTGTTGTGAGGATTAATTAACAAATGTAAAGCACATTAATGCTATGTACATTTTAGACATTATTAGTGGTAGTATTTCTGGAGGGTTGTTGTAGAAGAAATTCCTGCTTTGGATGGGTTTGATTGGGTGATCAACAGAGGATCTTCGATCTTGGTAGCCCATACTGGAGGTGGTGGCAGCCAGAATCTAGTGGCTCTTAGAGACCCAAGAAGCTAAATCCTGTTGAGCCAAGGATTGCAGAGAACCAACACAAAAGAGCAATCGCATTCTTCTCTCTGTGCTTGACTACCTCAAGACCTCAAATCTCCAGACTGCCCAGCAAGACTACCCAGTGAGCTCCTGAAGCTGCAGCTGAACTCGTTTGGACCAAGAAACTAGAGACCTTTCCTGCAGGGACCTGAGTGGTTACTAATGACCTCGTTAAGACCACGGTGAATCTCCAGACTGCCCAGTCAAACCTCCCAGTGAACTCCTGTGGATGGAGCTGAACTTGTCAGGACCCAGAAAACATAGACCCTTCCTGCAGGGACCCCAGTGGATAAACTGAGCTCATCGAGACCATAAGTTTACAAACATTCCCAGCAGTAGCTTATGTGGCTGCAGGGACTCACATGGCAATGACCAAACCCATGTGGTCCGTGTGTTTGAAACCATCCCTGCAGAGGTGGGGCAGGAGGCTACATTCAGACATGGAAGAGATGTGAATTACCAGACAATCCCTAGGGACACTTGGGTGGTAACTAGAGTCAGCAGTGCCCCTACCCCTGTGGGGTCTCTAGAGATCATTCCAGGATCATCAACAGTGGAATTAAACTAAAAGAATTCTACTCATCAAAGGAAACCATCGAGAATCTAAAGAGAAAGCCTATAGAATGGTAAAAGATCTTTGACAGTTATTCCTCTGATAGAGGACTAATATCTAGAATATATAACGAACTTAAAAGACTACACTAAAAAAAAAACAATCAAGAAATGCTCAATTGAACTAAATAGACAGTTCACAAAAGAAGAGATACAAATGGCCAATAAATACATGAACAATGTTCAACATCATTAGCAATGAGGGAGATGCAAATCAAAACTACATTGAGATTCCATCTAACCCCAATCAGAATGTGAATCATCAAGAAGACAAAAAACAATAAATGTTGGCAAGCAAGCAGGGAAATTGGAACTCTTCTACACTGTTGGTGGGATTACAAACTAGTTCAGCCACTATGGAGATCAGTGTGGAGATTCCTCAGAAAATTGGGGATGATTCACCATATAATATGGCTATACCACTCTTGGGTATCTTTCCAAAGGGACTGAAATCAGAGAACTACAGTAATATATGCATACTCATGTTCATAGTAGCACAATTCCCAATAGCCGAATTATGGAACCAACCTCGATGTCCACCAACAGATGAATGGATTACAAAATTATGGGATATACACAGAATGGAGTTGTAATCAGCAATAAAGAAGAAGAAAATTATGTCATTTACAGGAAAATGTATAGACCTGGAGAACATTATGTTACATGAGATTAGCTAGTCACAGAAAGTGAAGGGCATATATTTTCTCTCATATGTGGAAGCTAGGGAGTAATGGGGGTACGAAGAAGAACATTAGATAATGGAATAGAAACCCTAGTGGAGAGAGGGAGGTGGTCTAGGGGAAGGTGGTGGGGTGGGAAGGGGAGGGAGAATTAATGGAGGAAACACTTCCCTAGAGATTATGTACATATGTGAAAATACCAATGCCAATCTCAATATCATGTACGGGGAAGGGGAGGAAGCCAGGGAGTCACTTGCCAAGTGCTGGGTGCATGTATGTCACTATCACTGTGAACTACATTATAATGTGAGACTACAATGCACCAATAAAAGTATATATAAATAGAGGATCTTCCCCTTCCAAGATCCCATGATCCTGTTTCTACATACCCCTCCTTAAAGGATTAAAATTTCCAGTTGATTGCTGTTTTAAAAACAAGCAACAACAAACCACATTTCTCTAAAAAATCTTTGAACACCTTTTTTATGAATTTTAATGAATAGCATGTTTCACCAGTCATTTGAATAATTATTCTATGACTCTAAAAAGAAAATAATTCCTTCCAAACCCAGCATTTGGCACTTATGAACAGCAGGGATAGAGTAGAAAGTAGAGAAGAATGTGAATCAAAATTAAATCGACTTCAGAAGGGGTCAGCCTATAAAATGATTTTGCAGTGTGATGTATACAAAATTAAAGATGATTTCTTTGGCCATGGAGAACAATTCCCTTTGCTACGAATACTGAGCTTCCTTGGGAGTCAGGATGGCAGCACTGATGGATGTCTCCACCAGGAGTCAGTGCGGTAAATTTTCATTGCAAACGACTTCCCCAAAGGCCCTCACTGCCTTAGTCTTCCTGCTCTCCAATCGGATATTCTTTTCCTGTTGCCTGAGGGCTCCTTCTCAAATGCCAATTCACCCTTGCCTGACACTCCTCAAGAGCGCCAAGTCAAGAGAACAGGTGAGCTCGTTCTCTAGTAATTCACCATTAACTACAGTTAAGTCCCAACACCTTGCACCTGTTTTCAAGCGAGGCCGCTCACTACCAGTGATGCTTGTGTAAACATAGCTCCCTATGACTCAACTTAGATGATTAAATCAGTCTCTGAAGCTGGGACTCAGAAGTTAGTTAAAAAGCTCAGCCCAACATTTCGCCCACATTTGGTCTGGCTGTCACTACAGGCAGGGGAGGAGAGTGGGTGGTTTTTTTTCATTGCAATTTAATGGCATGATGTTTAGCTTTAGCCCTCACACCTACTTCCTCTTAACAGCTGCAGCAGAAGCACTTAACAAAGCTCTGTCTGACAAAGGCAAACAGCCAGTGATGGCCTAGCCCTTTTCTCTGGCATGTGTCTTCCAGCCAAACTGGAGATATAATTCACAGCAGCAATCCTGAAGCTGCAACTCTTGACAAATTAATTCCATAACAAAAATCAATCATGGCACTTGTTGCCAGCATACATAATATTTTGAGTTTCCTGTCTTGCACCGTGGAGACGAAGACCTCGTTGACCTTGACTGCATTAAACGAATGTGCTGATCCATTAATGTCATCGGCTGATCACTGCACGATCCTCATCCCAGGTCTGCTTAATGGTGATCAGTGTTGCATTTCTGTTTCCTGTGGAGCTACCTAAACCAACCAAATTATCATTATTTTATAGCAGAAGGAATGTCTCCTCTGGCCAAAAATAGCCATAGCAACATCTCAAGAAGGTCTTATGTTGTGACTGGTCACCTCAGGCAATATGTCAGCGGATTTTCCTGCTAGCATTTCCCTGAGCAAGTATCTGCCAGCCAACGGGAGGGGGAAATCCCAGTTTAATCACAGAGGAAATAATAACCCATTCAGAAAACACCCTTGTTCATTCCCAGGGCCAAAGAGGTTCAGTGGGAAAGGAAACAGGTACAGGCTGAGGACCTCATCTATCTAACGAGCAAAGTATGAAGGTTGGTGCCATGGAGTGACAAGGTGGATTGGGTGGAGAGAAGAGAAGAACTTCTCTTTTAGGATTAAAGGGATGGAAGGACTATATTATACCTGCAATTACTTACTGAATTGCAGTTGGGGCACAAGAACCCCCAGGAAAAGGGCTACTGAGTCTTCCACTGGATTGAGTTTCATAAATGTGTGAAGACTTTCACTGTCAATGTCATCCAGGAGACAAAGCTTCTAACTAGCCTAGTGTGTACTTCCCTGGAAGTATTTTATCAACTACCAGGACCACTCTTGATATCTGGCTATTTACAGGAAAAAAAAAAGATATTTGGGCTGCTCAGGAAGGAGAGCTGGTGAGTTCACCATCCCCAGCAACCCAGCTTATGCCTATGGAGAAGCCTGTTTTTGATAACTAACCAGAAAAGACCCTACACGAATACTTTAATTGGACAAAAATAGTTAGGGGACACACCTGGACTTAGATACCTGAACGCTAAATGAGATGTCTCATTTTCAAAGCTCTTAATTTACTATTTTATAAAATCATCTTGTGGCAAAGAAAAGAGCTAATTAAGCATTTCATTATCTGACTGATATAACAAAGCACACAGTGATGGTGAAAAAAAAGTCAGCATTGAGAAACATCTGTCCCACTCTAATGCTGAGAATTTCACAGCCAAGCAGAGCGTCTGCAGATGGAGGGTTTAAAAAATTGAAATAGAGGAATCTTCAAATAGCATCTTATAGAAATACCACCAGGGAACCAACTCCAGGTAAAGTTTGTTCTTCAAACCTGTACACAGAGTTTGCTGTTCTTAGAAATTATAGTGTACCTCTGTACAGAGGAAATCATGTTGGAATTAGCAGTGATTTAATGAATACAAGTAAATTATACTGGAATTTACTGTGCATTGTCTTTCTCCTGCTCAAGGCTTCCCTAAGTGTCTTACTAACAAACACATTGATGAGAGACCAGGGATGGGTGGTCAATGGTAAACGTCCACTCTTATCCTACTGGTTTATAAATTGCCTGGGACATCTCCATGAGTGCTGGGGGAGTGTTGGTTTCTGATGTCATAGCTGTTTCTGTGTCTGCCTGAATGGGCAGTGAGACTTGGGATTCTCTCTAATTAGTAGTATTTAATAGAGAACTCCATTAATACTACAGTAAGCCAGTACCAGGTAGGGTCATTCACCTATTCTGAAATGTGCTGCCCAAAGAGAGACCACTCAAAAGCACATGAGAAAATAAAAGCATTCAGTTTGGTTATTTTCATTATAAAATGAATAGGTGATTAGTGTAGAAACACAGAAATTGCAAATAAGCAAGGGAGAGAAATAAAAGTAATTTATAATCTCATGCCGGGGAGAGAGTGAAGTGGCATGGGGCCTGATGCATAGTAGGATCTTAAGAAATATTTGCTAACTAAGTCTTTTTCATTCCTTTTAATATAAATATACATATATATCATTTAATAAAAATTAGATCATATTGAACCTACTTTTCTGAAACCTGATTGTAAAAACTTTATCACTAGGTTGTAAATAGCTTTCTAAGTCATTAAATATTCTTATAAAACAGTTTTACATGGCTGCTTAGCATTATATTTTTGGACACATTTGGAATAAAGATTATATGGCATCTAGTAACATATTCTCATTCTTTCACCCATTCAATAAATGTTTTGTGAACAATTACTATGTGCCAGACTCTGTTCTAGATATTTTCATTCCATTAGGAACAAATAAAATTCCTGCCTTCTAGGAACTTCAACTGTAGTGTGGGGAGTCCGACCATGAAATTAGGCACAGTAAATAAATGTTTGAAGATGATAGCACCATGGAAGAGAGTAAGATTGGATAAAGGAGATGGAAAGTATCAGGGGAGTAGGGAATAGGGCAGGTGGTATTTGAATAAAATCTTGGAGGAGGAGAGAGATGTAGCCACATAGATATTTTGGAAAAAGTGTTAATGGCAGAAGAATAACCCAAGGCAAGGATGCTAAGGTCAGTATAATTGGCATGTTCCAGCAATAGCAAGGTAGCCAGAGCATACACAGTAGAATGACAATAGTAGGGCAAGATTGGAGAAGCAAAGAGGGAAGGCCAGGGAGAACTTAGATGATCTTATAAAGAGATTTGGGATCCCTGGAGTATGTGAGCAGGGAAGTAACATGATCTGACTTCTGTTTTCACAGGATCTGCCTGTATGCCATGTCAAGAGTAGAACATAAGGAGGAAAGGCGGGAGCAGAGAGAGGAGACCAGCTGGGAGACCAGCATATAGAAGGCATGTTGTAAGTGTACTTACCGCAGTGAAGCAAGCAGCGGTGATGGTGGATCAAACCTGTAAGACAGTGCAGGTGGGAAGGAGTACCGTTGTCGACCGAGTTTGAAGGTAGTCCCAGTGGTCTGTGCAGTTGGATAGAATGTGATGTGTGAGAGAACGAAGAGTGAAAGGTAACTCAAGGAGTCTGGGCTGAGCATACGGAAGGGGAAGAATGCATTGTTAAGATGGGAAAACTATGTATGGGTAGAGTAGATTTCAGGAGGCAGAGATCAGGATTTTGTTTGGGTCACGTTATGTTTGAGATCTCAATTAAACATTCCAAGTGGAGATTCTGAAGTTAGTCCCAATGGTATATACTGTCGATGATTGAGTTGGATTTAAGAACCTGTTCAGTGGAGGCCCAGAAATGTGAATATGGGCTGGAGATAGAATTTTGGGAACCATGGACATAAAACTAGCATAAAAGTGAAGGGATTGATTATGATCACACAAGTATAAGTGTTGGTGCATGAAAGAGGAAAATCGAAAGTACTGAGACATTCCTATGTTAACATGTCTACCAAGAGAAGACAGGAACAGGTGCAAAATCCTGAGAGGAGGAACCCATAAGTTGGAAGGAAAACCAACTGTATGGGGTCCTGGGAGCCAGGTAAAGAAAGCGTATTAAGGAGGAAGGCATAGTTAACTATGTCAACAGCTGTTAATGTATCACTGCCTCTTATCAAGATAGTGCCTTGTGTAAGGTAGAAGAAGGCAGTCTGTTTGGGGAGATGAGTCCTTCAAACCTGCAACTCAGCAAGTGCATTGTGGACTAGATCCCCCCACAGACCCCTTTTTCAGGTGCCCTCGTACAGGCATGGACTGCACAAGTACATGATAACCCTCAGTGTTGGTAAGATAAGAACCAAGAATTGACCATCGAATTTAGCAATGTGGATGCTATTAAGGATCTTCACAGGAGGTGTTTTTAGAGGAGTGGTGGTCTTCATGCCAATACATGTGTTCGAAGAGTCTAAGAGGGATTGAGAGCAGAGGAATTTTAGACAATGGATATAGATGGCTCTTTGGAGAAGATTTGCCTCAAAGAGGAGCAGAGAGATAAGGCAGCAGTTGGTGGAGGACATGGGTCAAGAGGAATGGAAGGATAGCGGTACATCTGTGTGTTAATGGGAGTGATGCATATCATCACCCTCTCTTGCCTGGCACACTGCACTGACTTCCTTATTTCCTTACATTCACCCTTGCATCCCACAGTCTTTTCCAAATATCCCTTGAGTGTGACCTTCCTGAATTATAAATCAAGTCATGCCATAATCTCTTGTTGTAACACTTTTTTTTTTTTTTGCGGTACTGAGGATTGAACCCAGGGGCGTTCTACCTCCACACTACGCCCCCGGCCCTATTTTTTATACTTTATTTTGAAACCGGGTCTCACGAAGTTGCGGAGGGCCTCCCTAAGGAG
>PVJS01030467.1:0-24070 GCA_004027185.1 Glis glis | reverse complement strand
GGGAGTGTAGCTCGGAGGTAGAATGCCCCTGGGTTCAATCCCCAGTAACGCAAAAAATAATAAATAAATAAATAAGTAAATAAATAAATAAGTAAATAAATAAATAAGTAAATAAATAAATAAATATGAAAATGCATAATGAAAAGTGGAAAGCTTACTTTCTTTTCAAGAGTGAACAGGAACAAGCTGGGTCTGGTGGTGCACATTTGTAATCCTAGTACTTGGGAGGCAGAGACCGGAGGAGCACAGGTTCGAGGCCAGCCTCAGCAACTTAGCCAGACCCTCAGCAACTTAGTGAGACCCTGTTTCAAAATAAGAAATAAAAAGAGCTGGGGGTGTAGCTCAGAGGTAGAATGAGATCAACTCTGCCTACACATTCGATTATGCTAAAGGAAAGCAACATTCCCAGCACTCCGCCCTCAAAAAAAAAAAAAAACAGTAAACAGAAATGAGGAAGAAACTGCCTGGAACTCAACGCGGTCTCTCCTAGGGGCCTCTGGGTTGTCTCTGGGGTTTATGGGCCTCTCAGGAAGTGGCCAGTGTAGGCTACTAGAGAGGACTCCCATGCAGGGACCCCTGGACGCTGCTGGAATACATTCCCTCGTGTCAATGTCTCCCAAAGTCTCACGTGTTCAGAGGTGGGACCTTGGGGGAAGTGATTGGATCCTGAGGGCTCTGACTATCCATTGATGGTTGAATGGACGACAGGGCGGTGGCACCCAGTTGGAGGAAGTAGTTCCCTGGGGTCCTGCCCTGGAAGGGTTTTCTTCTCCCTGGCTGCCTGTGCTTGCTTGCACACTCTCTCTGCTTCCTGCTGGCCATGAGCTGAGCAGCATTCAAAACTATGAGAAATAAATGCCTGCTGTTCAAGCCACTCAGTTTGTGGTTCGCTTTTGTTTTGTTTTTCTTTTTTTTGTGTGTGTGGTGCTGAGGATGGAACCCAGGGACATTCTACCTCCAAGCTATACCCCTGGCCTGATTTTATTCTTTTATTTTGAAACAGAGTCTCACTAAGTTGCAGAGGGCCTCACTAAGTTGCTGAGGCTGTCACGAACTTGCAATCCTCCTGTCTCAGCCTCCCAAGTCCTGGGGTTACTAGGGTGTGCCACCATGCCCGGCTTACTTTGTGGTATTTTGTTACAGCGGCCCAGGCTGACAAGACCGGTCTTCTCTGGGAACCTTTCCTACCTTACTGTGAGAAGTATATTAAAATTGTTTTATTCTCTGTCCTGGGAAGTAGAGGGGAATGCAGCTGTGGCCATCCCAGGGACCTAATCAATAGGATGTATTACTATGTCTTTTATTTTATTAATATGCTTTGACATTGGGGGCCTTGCTGATCCCGGAGGACCCGCCCCTCCCAGGACTAGCCACTTCCTGGAGAAAGCCAGCAGCTTGCCCACAAACGAACTTCTCAAACCAACCCCACCTCCTCTACCACGCACTCACACTCTGGGCCACTCTCCATCTGTCTTCATCACCCCAGGGCCAGGTACCAGACAACTAGGGACAGCCCTGTAGTCCAGAGCACACAGAAATTATTCAAACCAGCCAATCCCAAACCTGCCTAGACTGTCTCACCTGTCTGTTCCTTGATGTG
The DNA here is from genome assembly GCA_004027185.1 of Glis glis. Lineage (NCBI taxonomy): Eukaryota > Metazoa > Chordata > Mammalia > Rodentia > Gliridae > Glis > Glis glis. The sequence continues at coordinate 22,470 of PVJS01030467.1, read as the reverse complement.
GGAACCACAATAAAAGCTCGAGTCCATATTCCCCACCCCTCCTTATCTCCTGACTGGCCCTGGTGCGCCCCCATGTGGCCCCTGTGTGGCACTGCATGCTCCCTCCCCAGGAGCTGCAACAGAGGACCACACCATACCTCCAATTTTCTATTAAACACTATATATATATATATATATATATATATAATTTATAAATAAAATATACATAAAATATATAAAATTATGTATATATAATGTATAATGTTTTGTTTATATATTTTATACTATTTTATATATTTCTTTATATTACATATTATATATATATATATTCTTTTTTGCGGTACTGGGGATTGAACCCAGAGGCATTCTACCTCCGAACTACACCCCCAGCCCTATTTTTTATTCTTTATTTTGAAACAGGGTCTCACTAAGTTGCGGGGGGCCTCACTAAGTAGCTGAGGCTGGCCGCAAACCTGGAACCTCCGATCTCAGCCTCCCAAGTACTGGGATTACAAGCATGCGCCACCACGCCCGGCTATATTTTTTTAAACAAGTATTCTCCAAAATCAGCTGACTGGCTAAGTCATTTTGTATTTCGTCCCCCCCCCCTCCTATGTCATTAAAAGCTTCGACTCTGCAAAGACCAGGATGACTAGGCAAAACGCCAGATGGCAATGTCGGCTGTGGCTCCCGAGGGTGGCAGGATTGCTGGTGGTTGTTTGATAGCACCAGTAGTCGATCTTTCTTTGGCTTAGAACCAGGATGAAGCTGCGGCCTCCAGTTCCATGGGTCACCATGCCCTGATCACTCTCTGGGCTCTGGCTAAACTGATCTTTCTGTCTCATTTCCAAGGAGCTGAACTTGGCCCACCTCTGGGTGTGGATCTACTGTTCCCTTTGCCTGGAGTTCTTTCTCCTGACTGGGGGTCTCCCGCCATGCTTCTGGTTCACCTACGCTGTCCCCTCTCGGCCTCTGTCCCACTCTGTCGTAATCGTCTCCATGGTGAGCGCCAGCAGGACTGAGACGGGATGTATCTTCATCACCATTTATCTGCAGAACTTAGTATAATACCTGGGACACAGCAATCTCCCAACATATACTCATGGAATGAAAAAACAGATAAATATATGACAAAATGAATGCATGAACAGAAAAAGGGATAAAACCATCCCGCTCACCTGACGTGCAGTTCTTGGTGAGTCCTTCAGTCGCTCCTCCACCTCCCTGTGTAGCATGGCTGTTGATAATTCTGCAGTTGCAGTTGCAGTAAACTTGGAGGAAGTCATTACTTCTGCAACTCTGTCCCACGAGGCAGGGACCACAGCCGCTCACCACTGGGGACAGTTCTGAACAGGCCCCATGCACACAGCTCCCTCCATCTTCCTGAACATTAGACGTGTGTGATGGTTAATGTTATCCATCAGCATGACTGGGTCACAGGGTGCCCAGTTAAATATTATTTCTGGGTCTGTCTCTGATGGTATTTCCAGATGACAGCATTTGAGTGGGTGGCTTGCTAGAGTAGACAGCGCTCCGCTATGTGACTGGGTACCCTCCATCTCTAAGGGCCTGAAATGAACAAAAGGCAAAGAAGCAGGAAACCGCCACCCCTCCCTGCTTATTTTTCCAGACTCAGTGCTTGAGCTGGGACATTTCCCATCTTCTGCTCTCAGGCTGGGATTTACCATCAACTCCCGGGGTTGTTAGGCCTATCCACTCAGGCCGAATTCTTTTTTTTTTTGAGTACCGGGGATAGAACCCAGGGGCATTCTACCTCCGGACTACACCCCCAGTCCTATTTTTTATTCTTTATTTTGAAACAGGGTCTCACTAAGTTGCGGAGGACCTCACTAAGTAGCTGAGGCTGGCTGCGAACCTGCGATCCTCCTGTCTCAGTCTCCCAAGTACTGGGATTACAAGTGTGCACCACCACACCTGGCCACTCAGGCCGAATTCTATCACTGGCTTTCCTGGGTCTCCAGCTTGCAGATGGCAAATTGCGGGACTTAGCTTCCATAATGATATGAGCCAATTCCTCATAATTCATTTCTCTCTCTCTCTTTTGCTCGCTCTCTGCAAACACACACTCTCCCACTGGTTCTCTTTCTCTGGGGAGCCCTAATACAATGTGCCCCCTGGCATGGCCATAGTGGCCTTGGAGCAGCTGACCTGTCCTTGGAGCAGCTGACCATTGCTTAAACAGCAATGAATTTGCACAAACACACAAATATCTGAAAATGACACCCATAGGTGTAAACAAGGCACAAATAGGACATGGGCATCACCCTTGCCTGCTTCCAAGTGTTCGGTTGTGTGAAATTACAGTCAGAGGGCAGAGATAACGAGGGGTTACAGGATGCTCTCGCGTTCAATGAGCCGGGACAGCCAGCCCTCCCCTATAACTAGATAACCTTGGCTGTGGTCTGTTTCAGCACACAGACCTGGATGCAGATATGGAAACGTGCTGGGACATTTAGAGTACCCAGACTCCCCTGGCAGTGTTAAAAGGAAACAGGCTGTTTTTAAGCTGTTAAGGGGCTGTTCTACTGTCTCACATGCGTGGAGAAATGGTGAATACCAGCCCTTCCCATCCCAGATCCCCCCCCCCCAACACACACACACCATGTACAATGCTGCAAAACCACTTGCAAAGCACCCTCGGCTGTCGATGTCACACAGTGGTGACCTACTCAAAGGCAGGAACTGGAGTCATAGTAGCTGCAGCAACTAAGTAGAGGCATGATCAGAGATCTGAGGAACGGGCCTGTCTTCCCTGCTCAAAAGATGCAAGAGATTTATATAAAGAGGGGTTGGGGACAGTGATGGGAAACATTTACTAGGAGGCTGGCCAAAGAGATAAAGCCCTGTCTGCTGTGTCCCACGCTCTGGCCTGAGGCCCCTGCTCTGGCTCAGGCAGCTTTGTCCTATGTTGGTCTGGCCATTCGTTTCTGAATCAGCTTTATGTAGACCTTTGCAGGTGAGCAACTGTCACATCATGGATAGAGATCTTTGTGTCTTTCATTCTTGACAAAGACTTTGTGCTAATTTGAACCCAGGGGTCTGCATCAGACCGCTCGTGAGCTTTGTTAACCCAGTGGAAGAGACAATGACAATCGACAGATGGCTTCTTTTTTTTGTGTGTGTGGTACTGGGGATTGAACCCAGGGGCATTCTACCTCTGAGCTACACCCCCAGCCTTATTTTATTTTATTTTTCAATTTTGAAACATGGTCTCACTAAGTTGTGGAAGGCCTTGATAAGTTGCTGAGGCTGGCCGTGAACCTGCTGTCTCAGCCTCCAAGTACTGGGATTACAAGTGTGTGACACCAAGCCCGGCTGATGGATGGCTTTTAGATGAGCTGACAGAGGATTGTTTTACATGCTCATATGAATATATAAAATAGCAATTCTAATTTTGTGTAAAATACGTAATGCAAACAGACGATGCACGCACACTTTTTTTTTTTTTTTGCAGTACTAGGGATGGAACCCAGGGGGCATTCTACCTCCGAGCTCCACGCCCAGCCCTATTTTTTATTCTTTATTTTGAAACAGGGTCTCACTAAGTTGCGGAGGGCCTAAGTAGCTGAGGCTGGCCACGAACCCGGATCCTCTGGTCTCAACCTCCCAAGTACTAGGATTACAAGTGTGCGCCACCACGCTCGGCTACACGCACACTTTTTAAATATATTATTTAAAAGCCATGAGATGGAATGTGATTCAGCCTTAAAAAGAAAATTCTTTTTTTTTTATTAGTGCATTGCAAACATACATCTTGAAGGATTTCAGGGTGGTTGACGTATACATGCACTCATCGGTCAATTAGCCCTCCCCAATTCCCACCCCCCACCTCCCCCTTCCCTCCTTCCCGTTTTCAGTGTAGTAGTTGACTTTGATATCTTTGTGTAAGTCCATCCTGTGCTCCAGTTTGTTTCCCTCTCCTTCCCTCCCGTCTCCCCGTTAGTTCACCTTCTTCTTTCATCTGAGGTTTTCTCTCTTTGTCTGTGGTCCCTCCTGTGCAGTGTCGTGGCTCATTGTCCCATGACCTCAGCACTGGGATACTATGGGGCGGGGCCAGGGGCTCTCCCCTCCCCACATCGCCAGTGTCGGGGTGAGGGGTTCTCTGGAAGTGGGGCCAAGGGCTCACCCACCCTGTGTCCCCAGCACTGGGGGATCTCCAGGGGCGGGGCCCAGGGTTCTCCCATCCCGCATCCCCAGAACCGGGGGATCTCCGGGGGTGGGGCCCAGGGCTCTCCTGCCCTGCATCCCCAGCACCCGGGGTTTTCAGGGGCAGGGCCAGGGACTCCCCCTCCCGTGTCTCCAGTGCCCGGGTGAGGGGTTCTCCAGGGGCAAGGCCAAGGCTCACCCACCCGCATCTCCAGCGCTGGGGGAAAGGATTCTCTGGGGGCGGGGCCAAGGGCTCACCGGGCCTGCGTCCCCAGGGCCAGGGGTCTCTGGGTACAAGGCCAAGGGCTCACCCGCCCCGTGTCCCCAGCGCCGGGGAGGTATCTGGGGGCAGGGCTAAGGGCTGGCCCGCCCCGTGTCCCCAGCACCAGGGGGTCTTCAGGGGCGGGGCCCAGGGCTCTCCCACCCCGCGGGGGTCTCTGGGGACAGGGCAAGGGCTCACCTGCCCTGTGTCCCCACTGTCGGGGGGAGGGGTTCTCCGGGGGCGGGGCCAAGGGCTCACCCACCCCTCATCCCCAGTACTGGGGGGCGGGGTTCTCTGGGAGCGGGGCCAAGGGCTCACCCCCCCCGCATCCCCAGCACCAGGGTGAGGGGTTCCCTGGGGGTGGGGGCTGAGGGCTCACCCGCCCCACATCCCCAGCACCAGGGGGGTGTCTCCAGGGGTGGGGCCGAGGCTTACCCGCCCCATGTCCTCAGTGCCGGGAGGAGGGGTTCTCCGGTAGTGGGGCTGAGGGTTCGCCTGCACCACATCCTCAGCACCAGGGAGTCTCCGGGAATGGGGCCAAGGGCTCACTCGCCCCACGTCCCCAGCACCGTGAGGAGAGGTTCTACAGGGGCGGGGCCAAGGGCTCACCCACCCCGCATTGACAGCACTGGGGGGAGGGGTTCTCTGGGGGCAGGGCTAGGGCTTACCCACCCCATGTCCCCAGAACTGGGGTTCTCCAGGGGTGGGGCTGAGGGCTCATCCATCCAGTGTCCCAGTGCTGGGGGGTCTTTGCGGGGTGGCGCCAAGGGCTAAACCTCCCTGTGTCCCCAGTGCCGGGGGGAGTTCTCTGGGGGTGGGCCGAGGGCTCGCCCTTCCTGTGTCCCCAGCGCTGGGGGAGGGGTTCTCCAGGGGTGGGGCCAAAGGCTCATCTGCCCCACATCCCTAGCACCGGGGGTCTCTGGGGGCGGGGCCAAGGGCTCACCTGCCCCGCGTTCCCTGTGCCGGGGGGAGGTGTTCTCTGGGGGCAGGGCCGAGGGCTCACCTGCCCCTTGTCCCAGCACTAGGGGGTCTCCGGGGGTGGAGCTGAAGGTTTGCCCGCCCCGCATCCCAGTGCGGGAGGGGGGTCTCTGGGGGCAGGACCGGGGGCTGACCCACCTGTGTTCTGTGTGCTGGGCTGCTGGGGAGGGGACCATGTCTCCTCTACATATGTCCTCAGTTCTGGGGTGTTCCAGGATGATGTTGGGCTGCTCATGGGAGATGTGGCTTATTGGCTCCTGTTCTCAGATTTGGGCTGCTCCTGTGTATGGCCACCTCTTCTTTGTCTCTCCTCATCGCACTCATTGTAGGGGTAGAGGCTCACGGCCCATCCCTTGAAACCATCGTCGTTGTAGGTGCAGGTCTGGATTGATTTGGGCTTCATCATGTTCCAGAGTTGGTCGGTTTCAGTGGTGGTCTGTAGTCGCTGGTTTCACAAGGATCTGCTGTCTCTTTGCTGTTGGTCTCCAGGAGTCGTGGTGTAGGTGTGGCCCTGCATTTTCATTGCTGAGCTGTTCCAGGGGGCCATGCTGTGTTCATCCAGGTCTTCAGTGCTGTGATATTCTGCGCCAGTGCTAGGCTACTCCAGGGGGGCCATGTTTCACCCACTCTTTTTTTCTCGGTGTTGGGGTGCTCCTATGCCTGGCTACCCCATCCATGTTTCTCCGCATCAGTTTCTTTGTGGGGGCAGAGGTTCATGTCCCACCCTTTGCAGTCGCCGCCGTTGTAGGTGTGGATTTTGTTCAACTTGGGTTTCATCATGGTCCAATGTCAACTGCTTTCGATGGTGGACTATAATCTTTGGTTTCACAAGAATCAGCTGTTTCTTTGCTGGAGGATTCCGGGGGCTGCCGTGCTGGGGTGGCTCAGCAAAGATGGCACCTTTGTCTCAGCTCTCCGCTTACTAGGTGAGATGCTTTGCACTCCCTACCTCCCTCCACTCCTTCCACTTCTCACAGTCCTCTGCACTTTGGCTCTCATTATTTTGTTGAGTTTTGGCTGTTTTGCTTTTCTTGTCAAGAAGTAGTCTTCCCACCGTCTGGGCTCTGACTCTTGGAGTGCCAGCGACATGCTGCCTCTCTCTTTCCCACCATCTTGGTTCTCCCCTGTAAGACCTCTTTGGCTCTGGCCAGCTCCTGCTCCTTCTGTACCAACTGGACCCTGAGCTCCGTGGCCGAGAGAACCTTGGTAGCCTTGTTGCCCTGAGACTCCTCCAGGTCCTTGGCCAATATCTCCTCATCTGCTTCCTGGAGCAAGGACATCTCTTTCTGCAGGAGCACGGGCTGGCTGCAATTGCCATCTGCTGGAGCCGGGGAGTCCCCTGGCACAGGGCCGATAGCCGGGCCCCGCTGCATCTGCTCATAGCTCTCAGGCTGCGGGTCCAGTGGTCGTGTGGGCCCCGCCCAAATTTATTTTCAAAAATGGTTGAAAGACCTCTGGGCGCCAGGGTGCAGGCAGGAGAGGGTGCTGGGGAGCAGTGAGCTGTCTCTGTGCCAGGCTCAGCCGCGGCCAGCGCCCGGAGCTCTGCGGCCGTGGCCACAGCAGTGTCTTCCTCCTCATCCTCTTCGCGGGCTCCGAGCCGGGACGCAGCTACCACCCCAGCCCCGTGGCCTCCTCCCCGCCCTACTTTTCTTGTTAAGAGGCAGTCTTCCCACAAGCCGAGTTCTGAGTTTCAGAGTGTCAGCAACACGCTTCCTCCCTTCATCTCACTCACCCGTGTTCTGTGATCTGGTTCGACGTGGATTTCATCACAGTCCGGTGTCGACTGCTTTCGATGGTGGACTCTAATCGCTGGTTCCACAAGAATCAGCTGTTTCTTTGCTGGAGGATTCCGGGGGCCGCGGTGCTGGCGTGGCTCAGCCAAGATGGCGCCTTTGTCTCCGCTTTCCGCTTACCAGGTGAAGTGCTTTGAATTCCCTACAGCCCTCTGCTCTTTCCACTGCCTCGCATTCTGCTGCACTTTGTCTCCCATTGTTTGTTGAGTTTTAGCTGCCCTTGCTTTCTTGTCAGGAAGCAGTCTTCCCGCCCGCCGAACTCTGACTTGGAGCGCAGGCGAGACACCTCTTCTCGCTATTCCGCCATCTTCCTCTCTCTCTAAAAAGAAAATTCTGACATGGATGACCATTGAGGACATTGTGCCAAGAGAAAGCCGCCAGTCACAAGAGGACATATGCTGCATGATTCTACTTATCAGGGGTACCTGGGTTAGTCAAATTCATAGAGACAGGAAATAGAATGGTGGTTTTCAGAGGCTGGGGGGGGAAAAATGGGAAGTTCTTATTCCATGAGTTCAAAATTCCTGTTTGGGATGATGAAAAACAGTTTTGGAGATGGATAGCGTTGATGATTGTACATGGTGTGAATGTTGTATTTATGTCATTTAACTGTACACTTGTTGTTGTTGTTATTGTTATGAGGATTGAAATCAGGGGCATTCTATCTCTGAGCTACACCCCCAGCCCTATTTCTTATATTTTATTTTGAAACAGGATCTCACTAAGTTGCTGAGGCTGGCATCAAATCTGTGATCCTTCTGTCTCAGCCTACCAAGTATTGGGATTAGTGGTATGCACCACCACAGCCAGCTAACTACACTTACAATGGCTAAAATTATAAGTTTTATGGTATGCATATTTTATCATTTAAAAGAATAACATACATGGGAAATGTTTTTAAATATAACCATATCCATCATATGGTAATATGTCTTTTAGGAGGACATAACATTGTGCCCTGAGTTTATTCATATTTATTCATATAAGGTGAATATATTCTTGTAAATTAACTGAAGTCAAAGAAGTCAAATTTCTTTCAAAGTGTACATTATTTTGTAAACAACAAACAAGGAAACACTCTCTTGCATTCTAATTTTTCCTTTCCTTTTTTTTCTTTTACTGGGGATTAAACTTGGGGGCATTTTACTTCTGAGCTACACTCCCAGCCCCTTTTTAAAACTATTTTTTTATTTTGAAACAGGGTCTTGCTAAGTTGCTGAGGGCCTTGCTAAGTTGCTGAGGCCTCAAACCTGTGATCCTCCTGTCTCAGCTTCCCAAGTATTGGGACTACAGGTGTGCACCACCATGCCTGGCTTGCACTCTGATTTTTGAGAAAGCAAAAGTTTAGCACTTTGGTTATATTTGTTTATAAGCTTCAGACAATAGCTATCTGTAAGTTAGAAATGTTTTGAAAAGCCAGGCATGGTGGTGCATGCTTGTAAACCCAGTACTTGGCAGACTGAGACCGGAGGATCTGGATTCGTGGCCAGCCTTAGCTACTTAGTGAGGCCCTCCACAACTTAGTGAGACCCTGTTTCAAAATAAAGAATAAAAAATAGGGCTGGGGGTGTAGTTCGGAGGTAGAATGCCCCTGGGTTCAATCCCCAGTGCCAAAAAAAGAAAAAAGAAAAAGAAATGTTTTGAAAAACAACTGAGAAATAGATATTGGGGTTTTCTTGTAGCATCCTGACTGTAAAGGTGGGGTCCAGGGAGGATGGACAGCCTGACTCTCCTTTTTCCATCCTGCACATCTGCTGCTCCAAGTAAATCATAAACGTGCGTTGGCAACAACAGAGGAGAGGCGGATGAGGCAGCTTGATGGGCAGCTTGATGAGGATGAAGCAGACTCAAGCTCCCGCTCCTATTGAGAGTGGGTTGCAAATTCACCTCCTGAGCTTATCAGACACAAATGGAACTTGAAAGGGAAAAGTGTGATATTTCAAGTGAGACCAATGGCAGATGGAGAAATGATGATGGACTCATGGAAGCCAGAGAAAAAGCAAAGGGATTCTTAGACTGGATCAGAAGAGGCTAAAGGAAAAGGTCACCTGAACAGCAGATGGAGGTGTCTGTGGAGACCAACTCCTCTCCCAGCTCCAGGAGGCAGAGCTGGAACCAGGTAGCCACAGAATCACTTTCCTCATCATGAGACCATGCGGTGAGATCCTGCGAGTGCTGGCACACTCGTGGGGACACATCCACGGCAGTGCCGTGCAGGACTTCCTGTTCTGAATGCTATTTGGGTCTAACGAGAGACCCCAGACCCTTAGGACAGCATCTGACACCAAAGGCTGAGTCCAGGCTCATGACCCCACCCTGACTTCCCTGGCTGTTAACAGAGTTAACCCCTAAAAGGAATTCAGATGCCGCCTAGCTCCACCTCCTGTTTATGAGACCCCTGAGGCCAACGGGCATGGCCGCCCAGGACTACAGGCGAGTGTGGCAGAGCCCAAGGGGACTCAGGTATCCCAGCATCTAACATATCACTTCTCAATCACATTTGGCCTGTTATTAGAGCTGCTTCCTGTTGTAGTCAGCCTTTTGTTGCTGTGACAATACCTGACAAGAACAACTTAGAGAAGGAAATGTTTATTTTAGGCACAGGGTTTCAGAGGCCTCCGTTCATGGATGGATAGCTCCATCATTCTGGGCCTGGGGTGAAGATTAGGGAAGAAAGGTGTGGCAGAGGAAAGCTGTTCAGCTCATGGTACCCATGTTAGCTGGAAAGCAGAGAGAGAGAGAGAAAGAGAGAGAGAGAACGAGAACGAACCAGAGATAACAGATATAGCCCGCAAGGCCACCCCTCCAGTCACCTCCTTCCTCTAACCACGCCCAACCTGCCTATGGTTTTCATCAGCTCCCAGTAAATCCATTCAAATGATCCATCCAGCAAATGGCTCAATCTGCGGATGAGGTCAGGCCCTCATGATGCAATGATTGCCTCGAAGCCCCACCTCTGAACCTGGCTCAACTGGGGACCATGCTTCCCACACATGAACTTTAGGGGGCACGCCAGATTCAAACCGTAACATTTTCTAATCCCTTCTTGCCACGTGATCTCATTTAACTAATTTACAACTCTAGACTGCAGATGGAATTACAGCTATTTGTTTCCCTTCCCTGGTTGCAAACTGAAGAAAAGCAGGCTTCATTAATTCTAGCGCTTATCTCCGACCAGCATGTTAACAAGCTTTAAAATGGTGTTTCAGCCACCAGCTTTTCTGAGGAGGTGAAGAGGCCTCTGGTCCATATGGTCTAGATTCTTGTACATTTTCATTTCAAAAGCTAAGGTTGACAGATCTGCTAAGAGCAAATGGGGTGTTAGTTAATATCTAATTACTCCTAACACGAGTCACAGCCCATTTAGCTGAGGCAGACGCCAGTCTTTGCTTCCACCGACAGACACATTAGGACATCAATTTACACTTCTCTCAGCCACTTGTCCTTCTCTTGCCTTTGTAATATTCTCACAATTCAGTGTGAACCCACAGCCTCTTCCTTCCATCTATAGCCCTCCTCCACTTTCTTATTCCCAGATATGCTAATGGCCCTTAGGACACCCGTGATGGAAGACTGAGAAAATATTAAAGTTGCTGCTTCATAACTTTCTAAAAGCAGAACACTGTGGTTTGAATCAGGTGGAGCCTGGGCTGGTTTCTGGTTGTCTCTCGGTTTGGGTTGGGGAAGCCCTAGACAGGGGAAGCCCTAGACAGGGGAATCTGCAGATGGGAACTCTTGGCTGGCTTGGCGCCCAAACTCCCAGAAAATCACTGGAAGGAAAGAAAACCTGTTTCCCCCATTTGAAATATGATGAGTCATGATGCCTGGCCTCTATCCACACATATTTGGGATTTACCTGGCCCCGTAATAGGCAGAACAGGGTTAGAATAGTCAAGACATCACCCATGTTAACATACCCTCTTTGCAGAACAGTACCTGAAATGAAAGACTAAGAGAAAGTGCTGTGAGGTTCAATGGGATGGCTCAAAGACCCACCATGAGCAATGTTCTAGGGGAGGAAGTCGAATTTAAAAGGTGACATCTGATTATGTTCTTTGAGTGTGTGCAGGGTTAGAAATGCAAGCAGAGCATCTGGTTTAAGAGCATTTGGTTAGAAGATGAAGTAGGTAAGAAGTCATCAGAAATCCCCTGGGTGCAGGATTCCTCAGCAAAGGCAACACACATCCAGGAAAGCCTTAAGAACAGCCAGGAGCGCTGGGCGTGGTGGCGCACGCTTGTATTCCCAGTACTTGGGAGGCTGAGACAGGAAGATCCGGTTCACAGCCAGCCTCAGCTATTAGTGAGGCCCTCCACAACTTAGTGAGACCCTGTTTCAAAATAAAGAATAAAAACTAGAGCTGGGGATGTAGCTCAGAGGTAGAATGCCCCTGGGTTCAATCCCCAGTACCACAAAAAAAAAAAAAAAAAGAACAGGCAGGAGATAAGTTCAGAGGCTGGTTAAAATTTGGTCAAGTAATAACAGAATCTGGGTGCAGGTGGCTAAGTTCTAAAACTTAGACCAGAGATAACATGCCTAGAAATCATCACTTCACTAAGAGAATTTTTATTTAAAAAAAAAGTACAGAAAGAACAAAGAATTAAAAGAATTTTAATAAAATCAACAAGTTTACATTTGTACATCTTGTGTATTTGGGACCTAATCAGGGACAAAGGATAAGGTTGCAGGGACGAAGGGTTCCATGGGACAGCAAGCAGAAAGCAAGGGCCACCCAGTTGCACAACAGGCCTCCATCCATGTGACAGTGTGACCCCACAGCCACCTCCCTGTCCTGAAGCCAGCAAACGCATTTACCCAACTTCCAGGTCTGAGCTCAGGCCCAGTGACCCCAGCCTACATGACGCTACTACATTAATATTTGATAGGCAACAGCAGATAAACAGTTCATACAATTAAATAGTATTGCCCATAGAATATTAATGTAGACTGAGCCACATTCATGCTGCTTTAACTAGAGTGGTTACACTGAACCTAACGAGAGGGAGAAGGGCTGAGTGATGGTTCTAATTGCTTTACTCATCAGCAGTCACAAAAGAGCAGGCCTGTTAGAAAGAACCATGAATTTGTCTTTAAAAAAAAAACAGGACTTGAGGGCGGGACCTCGTGAGTGTGAGGAAGGTCAGAGAACAGTTTTTAAGATCTTAGACGAGATGCTGCATCTTGTCACAGAGTTCTGCTTGTGTTAAAGGACTCGGGGGACATGGAAAATGGCTCCACTGCAATTCTCATTCTTTGAAAGGATGACAGCGATTTCGAAATATGGATCAAGTTTTGGAGGGAAAAAAGAGATTAGTGTGATCCTCAACGTTAGGTAGGAATGAGCAATCGCCAGGCTTTTTTTCCCCAAGACTAGACCCATTTTGTGGACAGAGAAGACAGTGTTTTTAAAAGTGCAATGTTGCATATACAGGTAACTTTCTCTTTGAGGAGCAGAGACCCCCAACTCGCAGGTAGTAGTGATAACATTTGCAACAAGATGAGCATCCATGGGCTCAGGACCCGGCCTGGAATTCAGACCAATTCACACATCATACAGCTGAGCTACAAGGAGAATTCTTTGTCATTTATTCTTTAAATAATTGAAACATAGTCAGGGAAAAATAGTGCCAATTCCCCCAAAGGACACAGGGATCCTTTGCTTCTTGGCTCATTCGGCATCCCCAAAGGAAAAAACACACAGATCATTTTTACTACAGCAAACATTTTTAAAAGAACGGACAGTGGGCTCTTCAGCTGCCTCGGGAAGGCTTGTGTTGATGAAGAAAGGGTGTGTTCCAGGGACCTCTGATCACGTAGACCAGCGATGCCTGCTTCCCAAGCGTCATGGTAGGGCGAGCACTGTCTTTAGGCTGAATTCCTCATAGAATCGGTCATTCCAATGAAGAAATTCACAAGAGGGCAGTAAAATAAGAGCTGAGCTTGTCAGCCATGTGATCCAGAAACACAAAATGAATCCCCAGCCAGCGATGGGGGAGAGACCTTCCTTCTGTGTGTTCAGGAAACTTTGGGGTGGGCATAGAAAGTGCTGGGAGGTAAGGCAGCTTGACTGGACTTACTGGAGGTTGTGCAGAAGCCCCTGTGGGGGGGGCGAGGGCACCTCCATCCAGGGTCAAGGCAGTGTCACCGGCCACCTGCCCTGCTTGGAGTGCGAGGTTAAGACCGGCCCGTGTTCTGAAAAGCACGCTCATCTGAGCTGGTCACGTTTTCCTTTTCATTTCCCAAATCTTCAGTAGGAGGTACATTCTAACGAGAAAAAAAAAATAGCCCTAATGCGTATGACAGGTGGATTTCTAGATGAGAAAAAAACTACAGGCATGACATGAATCCAAATAAAAATGTTGAGTGGGACATGTTCGTTTGGAGTTTCCATTAGTAGATGATGTGAACAGAAAGAACCTGCCCTGGGCTCCTTGACCACCAAGGGCTTCCTCTTCCCACCGTTGTCTTCAGAACGGCCAGAGTCGCTTCTCTCTTGGATCTTACTGGTTTCTAAAAAGATCTCCGTTTGCTAGGCGGCCCGAAGCACAGGAATTTACCCAAAAATGAGTGCGTGGGTAAACAACGCAGAATGGTTCAGGGTTTGTGAGCCACATGGGAAGAAGGAACACAAAGATAGGTTCCTAAGGTCAGCGATTTCTAGGGGCAAGGGCAGAGCCCGTGGTGGAGGGAGGACCCTCCTCCGTGGGATGGCTAGGTGCTCACCACAGAGCTCTGCACCCTGGACACTCCCCCAGGTGAGGGTTGCATCTGCAGACCATGCCAGAGCAACACCTGCCCAGTGCCCATGTGCGTCTACAGATGGGGTCCCCCCTGTCTCCATGGCACAGGAAAGACCATCTCTTTCAAAGGAGACCTCTGTTTCGGATGACTGAGTACCTGGACAGGTGGCCTTTTGCCTGTCTCTGTTTTCGGGATTTTCCACGTACATTCATACAAAGAGCAGTCAGCAGGGAGCTGTCCTTGTTTGACAGGGACGGCCGTCTCCCCAGCACCCAGGTGCTGTCCCTTCCCCCTGGCTGGCACGAAGCGTGGCGGCTGTCTGCTCTTTGTGTCCAGCAGGCTCAGAACAGAACTCGGAGTCCCCCTTGCGCCCTTGAGCTCAGCTTTTCAAGTCCGGGTACCAGGACTGGGTGAGCTGGGGGTCGTGTGTCTGCTGCCGGCACAGTGGGTGTGCACCAGCCCTCCATTTGGGTATCTGACAAACACAGGCTCAGCAAAGGGATTCTGGCACAGCTGGCACAGCTTTTGGTCCGAGAGCCGGATCGCACTTCCTTTCAACTTCATCTGCAAACAGAAAGCAAGACTGGTAACGCTGTCGCGCCGATACACTGCGAGTGGCTACTTTCTGGTTTTGAAGAGTTGACGCACATCCCCCAGGGATTATTATCCCCGATGAGGACTGCTTTGAAACAACTTCTCAAAACCAGTACATGGGAGATAGAAATAAAACCATCCTTATATCTAGAGAAGGAAAAAAGCTACCAAACTGCCTTTTTGTTGTTGTTGTTTGGTTGGTTGGTTTTTGCGGAACTGGGGATTGAACCCAGAGGCATTCTACCCCTGAGTTACACCCCCAGCCCTATTTTTTTATATTAATGTGCTTTTATTGGTGCATTATAGTCTCACATCATAATGTAAATCATGTTGACAGTGACATGCATGCACACAGCATTTGTGCCCCCCGCCTCCCCGTTTCCCCCCTTCCCAATACAGGGTACTGAGATTGATGTTGGTATATTCACATATGTACACATAGTCGATGGTAGTATTTCCATTAATGAACCTCAGTCTTCCCCCTCCCCTTCCCTTAGACCACCTCCCTGACTCCACTGAGGTTTCTCCTCCCTATTTTTTACTGTTTATTTTGAAAAGGTCTCACTAAGTTGCAGAGGGCCTCACTAAATAGCTGACGCTGGCTGCGAACCTGCGATCCTCCTGTCTCAGTCTCCCAAGTACTGGGATTACAAGCGTGTGCCACTACGCTTGGCTCAAACTGCTTTTCTTAATATGAAAATAATCACTGCTAGTCTGGCATTTCTACCCAAGATCCTCCCTCCAAGCTTCTCAGAGCTCTGATGGTTTCAACACAGACCTGTCATGAATGTTAGAGCTGAACGGGACCATATACATCACTGTACTCGCTGACCCTCTCAAGCATAAATAAGAAAAATTATCCAGGCATAATCCCTGTACTTGGGAGGCTGAGACAGGAAGATCGCAGGTTTGAGGTCAGTCTCAGCAACTTAGCAAGGCCCTCAGCAACTTAGTGAGACCCTGTTTTAAACTAAAAAAATAAAATAGGGCTGGAGGTAGAACACCCTGGGTTCAATCCCCAGCAACACACACACACACACACACACACACACACACACACGCAAAGAAAAAATTTAAAGCACAAATAAATAAAAAAAAAATAAAAAAAAAGGCTAAAGTACTGTGTGTGTGTGTGTGTGTGTGTGTGTGTGTTTGTGTGTGTGTGTGTGTGTGTGTGTGTGTGTGTGTGTGTGGTACTGAGGGTTGAATCCAGGGGCATTCTATTTCTGAGCTACCACCCCAGCCCTTTCTATTTTTTGCTTTGAAACAGGGTCTCACTAGGTTGCTGAGAGTCACTGTCCTCAAACCTGCCATCCTCCTGTCTCAGCCTCCCAAGTACTGGGATTACAAGCGTGCAACACCATGCCTGGCTTAACGTCCCTTATTTTTAATGGCCAATTAAGTGGCCCATTCCTGATGTCCTGGGAAACACAATTTCTTTTCTTTAGAGGTAAGTAATATAACTGAGCTGTAATGCCATCAGCTGCAGTCTGATAAACAGGACTTGGGTTTTGCAAATTAAAACGTCTTTCTGCTCGATTCACTGGGGCCATCCAAGGCAAGTCAATCTATTGGTAGGATTGAACAGCAACTCATGAACTCATCCTGTGCTCAGCTGCACCCATCATTCAACATTTATTTCATACCTTCAGCATGCCAGTTTGGGCCGTAGGTAAACTGAGATAAATAAATGAATTTCCCTGCCCTTGAAGAACCCAAAGTCTAACAGTAAAAAGAGACAACTATGAAGGCACACACTAAGTAGGCGGGGTGGGGGGTGATTCATCTGCTTACGGGTATGGTTTCCCCACAGGAAAATAGACAGGCTGAGTTCTGACCCGTGTTCACCAGGCAGAGAGGAAAAGGCGGGAGTATTTTAGGTAGAGGCAAGATGTGCAAAGGCTGGGAGGTAGGAGATGGCAGGTCACATCTGGGAGGTTCAGAGCGGCGCAGGCCAGGATATACCTGGGAAGCAGCATGCCATGGGGAGGAACAGGCTCCAGGAGGAGACGCTGCATCTCCCAGGCCACGGGGAGTCAAGAAAGGGAAAGGAACGTGGATTCCTGCTCTGCAGACCACATAGGGCATCCAGAAGCAATGTACAGCCAGGGCACAAGAACATGGCCTTCAGAGCTGGCCTGGGAGGCGCCTCTGGGCTCTTCCACTTCCTGACTGTGTGAGCTCCCTGTGCCTCAGTTTCCTCTGCTGTGCAATGGGGATGACACTAGTAGACACCACATAAAACCGCTGTGATAATGAAGCGATAGGACATGGAGGGCCTGGAGGGTGCCTGGCACACAGGACGTGCACAGTGAGCGGCCTTGTCTGACACTGTTCTGCCGTCTGCCTTCCCCACCTGCTCTCTTGATTATCCAAAAGGGGAGAAAGGCTACTGTTCGGGCCTGCCAGCCCAGCCTCTGCCCACACAGACCCCAGGTTCTAGGCGAGAAGAATCAGTTGATGTGTTGAAGTCATAGAAAAAGGAAGGAAGGAAGGAAGGAAGGAAGGAAGGAAGGAAGGAAGGGAGGAAGGGAAGGGGAGCGAGGGAGGAAGGGAGGGAAGAAGAAAGAAAGAAAGAAAGAAAGAAAGAAAGAAAGAAAGAAAGAAAGAAAGAGAAAAAGAAAAACTGATGGATCATTTTTTCCATTGGTACAAACGTGCCTTGCACAGAACATGGGCTGGTGGAGAAGCTAGCTAGCCCCAGCTGGCTGTGCGCTCACCTTGTCGTAGGTGTAGATCAAGTTTTCCGACCGGGCCAGGCCGACGGCCACCTGCGTGGTCCTCCTGGCGTGGATGCTGTCCCTCATGGCCCCTGTCAGGAACGGGCAGAGCAGCTGCACCGACCAGGTGCCCGGCAGCAGCTCCAACACCTGCGCCGCGTCGAATTCCGTGGCGTGGCGGTTCAGCAGGTCCACGGCCGCCACCGCCAGCTCCTGGGCGGAGGGGCCGGCGCGGAGGTACATGGCGAGCAGCGTGTGGAAGAGGCGCCGGCGACAGGGCGCGTCCTGGCCCTCGGAGCTCCACAGGCAGTAGTCCTCGGCCGCGGAGAAGTCCCCCAGCTCGTGCACCAGGATGCGCAGGGCCTGCTCGTGCTCGCCCAGCTTCCCGTGCAGGATGGCGCGCTCCATGGGCAGGCCGGCACCCTGGATCCGCTCTGTCGGATAGAACTACCACTCAGAAACCGGCAGGGCCCTCCCGGCCAGTGTGCTCAATTCCTGCTCCCAGCCTTGGAGAGGGCAGGCCATCTGATTCCCGACATTGTTAAATACTGTCACCTAGATGACGGAGGGGAGGCTGTCTTGTATTGTCACCTTGTGAATCTGAGGCTTAGCGAAACTGAAGGTGGCCTCTACTTATAATGCTTAGAGAATTGATAATAATGATAAAATGATCCATGGTCCCAGAAGGCCCCAGGGAATCGAGTATCATCTCTCCAAGTTTCCCAGTTAACCCGTTATTACTCTTTCTTCCCAGTATGGTACATTCTTTTTTTTTTTTTCTTTTTTGGAACTGGGGATTGAACCCAGGATGGTGTACTTCCAAGCAAGCGCTTTGCCACTGAGCTACATCCCAGCCCCATGGTACAGCTTTTGACTAAAATAAAAGGGCACTTTAGCTGTCCCTCTGAGCTCTTGGAAAACTGGTTCCAGAACCCACCCTCTATGGATACCCAAGTCCCTGATGTTCAAGCCCCTTATAGAACCTGGAACGGCATCTGCATATATCCTACACACATCTTCCTGTCCACTTTAAACCACTTCTAGATTATTTACCACACCCAACACAATGCAAATGCTGTGTTAATGGTTGTTATCGTGTATTGTTTGGGAAATACTGACAAGAAAAGAAGTCTGCACATGTTCAGGGAAGACATATTTTAGGGAGAATATTTTTGATCCACAGTTGGTTGAATCTATAGACACAGAACCCACACATAAAGAGAGCTAACTAGCCAGGCGTGGTGACCCATGACTCCAATCCCAATACTTGGCAGGTTGAGACAGGAAGATCACAGGCTCAAGGACAGCCTCAGCAATGTAGTGAGACTGTTTCAAAATTAAAAAATAAAAACGACTGGGAGTGTAGCTCAGAGGTAGAACGCCCTGGGTTCGATTTCCAGTACCACAAAAAAAAAAAAGAGAGAGAGAGAGCTGACTGCATATCCCCTCAAATCCAAATACCCACCTCCCCTAAAAAGTGTGCAGAACCTCTTTCTTCCGATTTAAAATATACTTCATTGAAAGAATATGAGCTCAAGGGACTCCAATGACAATAGAGAACCCTCAGTAGTGCAAGGGAAGGGGTACAAGGGAAGGGGAAGGGCAAGAAAGAAGTGAATCTATGGAGTTACTATCATAAACAATGTGTACATATGAGATTATAGCAACATCATTCTCAGTGCTACATGTGTGGGGGAGGCAGGGGAGAGGGACACCAAGAGCTGTGTGCATGTATGTTAACACCAAACTGGTACTCATTGTGATGTGAGACTATAATGCACCAATAAAAACACATTAAAAAAAAGAAAGAATATGAGCACGTAATATTAAAAATTCATCATCCAACAAAAGATTGAACACAAAAGGTTTTTTGTTTGTTTTCCCTGTCATTAAAGTTCCAGGGCCTAAGGAAAATGACATAATCCAGCAAGAAACTAGTTCGTTCTACCAGGTAACACGCGCCATGCTGCTGTGTCGCATTTTCCACGATATGGAAACTGCAGTCTTTGCACCCCTGAGAAGCTGGAAACCCGAGTCCCCTACGAGGTGCTGGCACTGCTTCCCCTGGCTTAGGGCGCAAGGGGCTCTGAGCCTTGAGCTGCCAGAGAGAGGGGCATCGGACAGGGCCAGCTGAAGAAGCCTTGGCCAGATAGAGCTGGCCCTCTGTATCCACAGGTTTTACATCCATGAGTTCAACCAACCATGAATCAAAACTATTCAGAAAAAAAAAATTGCATCTGGCCAGTTGTGGTGGTGCACACTTTTAATCCCAGCTATTTGGAAAGCTGAGGCAGGTGGATTGCAAGTTCAAGGCTAGCCTGGGCAACGTGGAAAAACCTTGTCTCAAAATAAAATAAAAAGGGCTGGAGATGTGTGAGGTCCTGGGTTCAAGCCACAGTACCACAAAATAAAAAAAAGTTAAAAAAAAACTGCATCTGTACCAAACATGTACAGACTTAAATAATAGAGCATGATGACTATTTATATAGCATTTACATTGTATCAGGTATTATAAGTCATCTATTTTGGAGGGTGTATGTAGGTGCTATGCGAACACCTTGGCATTTCTGTAAAGAACTTGCATATCCACAAATTTTGTATCCTGGGGAGCCTGGAATCCTCCAAGGATACCAAGATGACTGTGTAGCTGGGTGTGGTGGCGCACGCCTATAATCCTAGTACTTGGGAGGCTGAGACAGAAGGATCACAGGTTTGAGGCCAGCTTCAGCAACTTAGAATGATTCTGCTTTAAAAGAAGAAGAAGAAGAAGAAGAAGAAGAAGAAGAAGAAGAGGAAGAGGAAGAGGAAGAGGAAGAAGAAGAAGAAGAAGAAGAAGAAGAAGAAGAAGAAGAAGAAAGGCTGGGGGTGTAGCTCGGAAGTAGAATGCCCCTGGGTTCAATCCCCAGCACAAACATACACAAAAATAAAAAACAATAAAAAAAAAGAGATGACTACACTGGAGTCATCAAGAGAAACGAGAATTCAGTGCTTCAAAGCCGAATAAAGACGTTTCAACGAAGGTATGATCAACAGACTTGCAGACATCCAAAGCCTATCAAGGGCAGCTTCAATGTCACCAGCTAAGGGTGCTATCCAACTCTAGAGTGGGACACAACAAGCCTAAGCCCTCCCCCGAGGCAGGCTGAGTCTGAGTCCAAAGGGACTCCAGGAATCCCTTTGTGGGATAAAAGCAGGGAGCTCCGCAGAAGCTGGTCTCTCTGCCCCACCCCGTACAGAAGTTTCCATCTGGAGAGATTGTTGAGCCCTCCTCACCCATCAGAAAATGGACTCGGTACAAGTCGGACTTTTGGAGCAGGCGCCGTAGTTTGGTCTGGGTCTCGGTGGCTTCTGCACCCTTGCCATTGGTGGGCACCCTGTTCCGCAGCACCTCTTCCAGGTAGAGCAGAGCCAGGTGAGTGTGGTACTCTTCTTTCTGCAGGAAAAAGAGGGATCCCACAGAGAGACAGGTTTCCAAGTGGGAAGCCTGCAGCTCTCACAGCTGGTCAGCTGAGGGGAGCTGGGGCAGGTTCTCCAAGACAGTGGACAGGACCCCCTTGCTGGACTGGAAACCTCTCAGAAACCCCAATGCAGAGATGAGCTTACAATCTGTGCACTGTGTTTGGATGTTGCATATCCCCCAAAGGCTTGGTCAGGGTGGTGCTATCGGGAAGAGAAACCTTTGGGAGGTGGGGCCTCGCGGGAGCACTTTAGGTCATTGGGGGTGTGCCCATGAAGGGGACTGTGCGAGCCTGACTCCTTCTTCCTCTCCTTTGCTTCCTGGCCATGAGGTAAGCCGTTTCATTCTACTACGCACTCTCTGCCATGACTTGCCACTTCACCACAGGTCCCAAAGCAACAAGGCCAACAGATCATGGACTGGAACCTCGAAAACCATGAGCCAAAATAACCCTTTTCTCTTTAGAAGTTACTTTCATCTCTAGTATTTTGTTACAGTGATGGGAAGCTGACTAACACCTATGGGGACCACATAAAGGGGTTGTCACTTTGAGTAGTAAGAGCAGAGGATTTGAGAATTCTACAAAAAGGTACAGCTTCTCTCATTTCCTTTGAAGATAATAACAAAGAGGAAAATATAAGTGGAGTGGACGTGAGCTGACAGGTGAAAGAGTGACCTATTCCTGTGGGTCTCTTTCGCCAGGCATCAAATTCTCTCAGACCGTCCACAGGAATAGACTGGGCAGCCAGGAAACATGAACAAGACCTTAGAAATATCTGCCAAGAAAGTCGATAGGTCTATCTCCCAGGTTGCTACTGGGCCAATGCTCACCTGCAGCCTCCTGTCGATAACCAGATGTTCCAGATATTTAACTAGGGCTTTCGGGTATTTTTTAAGGCAATTGATGATATCGTCTGGATTAAAACTATTCTTCTGCTGTTCATCCAAAGGTCTCTTGGTGAAAACTTGAACTCCAACCTGAAGGAACAGCAGCAATTTAGTCACGAGGCCTTTCAAAGTCGCTTTTTCTTCATCTTTATTTTGGTCACTGCACATTCATGCTTCAGGTAAAATTGTCATGAAAAATAGGGTGATGTGAATATGTTTTTTTTTTTTTTGCGGTACCGGGGATTGAACCCAGGGGCATTCCACCTCCGCGCTACACCTCTGGCCCTGTTTTTTATACTTTATTTTGAAACCGGGTCTCACGAAGTAGCAGAGGGCCTCACTAAGTAGAGAGAGAGAGAGACAGGGAGAGAGAGAGAGAGAGCTGAGGCTGGCCACGAACCCGGATCCTCCAGTCTCTGCCTCCCAAAGTACTGGGATTACAAGCGTGCGCCACCACGTCCGGCCTGAATATGTTAAACAGATACAGCTTTTCATATGTCAATCATCTTTCAGTAAAGTGGTTAATAAATCCAGTTATAAAGAAAAACAGTCCAGCATAAGGCACTGACGAAGACCAAAGAGCATGAAGCAAAGATAGAAAGGCATCCAACCCACAAGAATCCCACCCCACATCCAGCTGGAATTCCTTTTAAAAGAATTGGAAGCTAAAGAATGAAGCATTTATCTGGGCATGGTGGCGCACGCTTGTAATACCAGTACTTGAGAGGCTGAGACTGGAGGATCTGGGTTCGCAGCCAGCCTCAGCTACTTAGTGAGGCCCTCTGCAACTTAGTGAGACCCTGTTTCAAAATAAAGAATACAAAGCCGGGCGTGGTGGCGCACGCTTGTAATCCCAGTACTTTGGGAGGCAGAGACCGGAGGATCCGGGTTCG
>PVJS01030466.1:10833-24170 GCA_004027185.1 Glis glis | reverse complement strand
GTGTGTGTGTGTGTGTGTGTGTGTGTGTGTATTTTACTGGGGATTGAACCCAGGGGCATTCTACCTCCGAGCTACACCCTCAGCCCTATTTCATTTTTATTTTGATGAAAGTCTCACTACTTGCTGAGGCTGTCCTCGAACCTGCCATCCTCCTGTCTCAGCCTCCCAAGTACTGGGATTACAAGTGTACGCCACCATGCCTGGCTTTCTCTTACATTTTTTAATACTCTAAACTGATCCCCCCAAAAACTGCTTCCTGTGCATGACCTTATTTGACTCTTGTAACAACCCTGCAGATAGGATGAAATGTCTGACGGAGGAGAGCCCCAAGGCTCAGAGAGGTTAAGGAATATGTCCAAGGTGACACAGCTAAGTGGCAGCCTTAGGACGGTGTCTCCTGCCTCCACACCCAGCGCTGGTCCTTGTTTCCGGCCTGCCTCCTCACTATGCCTCCACCGCCTGTCCTTGGCACCAGCTGATTTCTTTCCGGAGTTGGTGAATGGCTGGCCAACATTCCAGTTCTATCAGTACAGACATGGAGCTCTGACTGCCACCGAGAGCAAAAATCAAAACTCAACAAAACATTCCATTTCAGGCTCCCAAATTCTTCTGGCTCGCCAGCCCTCCCTTCCAGTCAGCCTGGTTAGCATGCTCACGGCCTTCAATCGTTACTCAAGGGGATTTGTTATTAATTAGCACATCGCTGTGGCTCTGAGCTGTCTTTACACAACAGTGGGAGGATGCCCCGAAAAGCACAGTGGACGCACACCAGTGAACCTGGAAAGGGGCAGGCCAAATTTGTGAGGTCCCTTCCAACTCCAGGAACGACAACAAAACACAACCAGAGGAAGCCATAGCCTTGAAGTATGGAGACATTCGTGGCCAGCCATAATCTTCTCCCTCTTCCTATTCCTGAGAAGGCAAGAACAGAAGTGAACTCAGAGATTACTCCAGAAGCAAATGGAGAAGGAAGCTGGGGTCCTGATGCCCCCAAGGCTGGAGTGAAGGTACATGTTTGAAGGAGCCAGTTGGACAGGTCTGTAACTCCCAAGTTCCTGGGACATAGTATGTACTTAAAACACAATTACAAGCCGGGCGTGGTGGCGCACGCTTGTAATCCCAGTACTTTGGGAGGCAGAGACCGGAGGATCCGGGTTCGCGGCCAGCCTCAGCTCTCTCTCTCTCTCTCTCTCTCTCTCTCTCTCTCTCCCTGTCTCTCTATCTCTCTACTTAGTGAGGCCCTCCGCAACCTCGTGAGACCCGGTTTCAAAATAAAGTATAAAAAATAGGGCCAGGGGTGTAGCGTGGAGGTAGAACGCCCCTGTGTTCAATCCCCGGTACCGCAAAAAAAAAAAAAACCAAAATTACAGAATGGAATTGACCTGGAAGAGGACAGCAGAGTGCAAAGATGCAAGTGAGAATACAAAGCCCACACCGAAAGGGAGTGGCGTGCAAGTCGATCCTGTAAATGACTGCAGACCCGGAGAATAGGAAGCCAGGGGTAAAAGTCCGTCAAGAGCCCACGCAATGACTAGGAGCGTACCGCTTCCTCCTGGTCTCTAGGTAAATAAAAATTACCCTGGAGAATCTGAAACATGAACCCCAGACTCATTTCAGGTTTGAAATATCATATTACCCTTGACAACCTGCCGGCCTAAGAAATTAACGTAAAAATTAAGTGATGATAAGCCAGCGATATTCCTGCAGCACCTGCCCAAGGCGAAAACTTAATCTGGAGGGATATGACAGTTCATAAGGGATTCTCACAGCCACTGTGAAGATGAACTCACAATGAAAAACTACAAAACACGCAATAAAGATCATCTACCGCCGGGCGTGGTGACGCACGCTTGTAATCCCTGTACTTGGGAGGCTGAGTCAGGAGGATCACAGGTTCACAGCCAGCCTCAGCTACTTAGTGAGGCCCTCCGCAACTTAGTGAGACCCTGTTTCAAAATAAAGAATAAAATAGGGCTGGGGGTGTAGCTCGGAGGTAGAATGCCCCTGGGTTCCATCCTCAGTTCTGCAAAAAAAAAAAAAAGATCATCTACCACAAGAGTCAGCAAGTACCAGAAACAGAAGTATTAACCCAAGATGTACAGACAAAACAAAAAAGCTGCTTTTTAAAATGAATGGATCAACCAGGCATGGTGGCACACACCTGTAATCCCAGTACATGGGAGGCTGAGACAGGAGGATCACAGGTTCGAAGACAGCCTCAGCAACTTCAAGAGGCCCTATTTCACAAAATAAAATAGGGCTAGGGGTGTAGCACAGAGAAAGAATGTCCCTGAGTTCAATCCCCAGTGCAACCAAAAAAAAAATTTTTTAAATGAATGGATCAATTTGAAAAAAAATACCACACAAATAGTATCTCACTAAATAAGAAACAAAGGCATTGAAATTGAAAAGTTAATCAGTGTGTGGCTTAGACAATAGATTAAAAACAGCTGGAGTTAGAACTGAGGAAATAAAGTCAGGAAAAGCAAAAAGAAGCAAAGAGAAACGATAGAGAGGTTAAGAGGCACCGTGAATTGAGCAAGGAGAGTCGACAAATCCTAGAAACTTCAGAATAAGAAGACAGAGAGGATGGGATAAAAAAGTCATTTGAAGAAATAACAGCTAAGAATATTCCAAGGTGAAATTATTCCACATCATGATGAATCACAGGCTTCCAAAAAGGATAAATAGGAGTAAACTCACTCTAGACACATTGTAATATTACAGAATCACAATGCAAAACTAGGAACTTAAAAGTAGCCAGAGAGAAAAGACATATTACCTACAAAGTAATAAGAATTAGAGAAAAAGGCAGGGCGGGCGTGGTGGCGCACGCTTGTAATCCCAGTACTTTGGGAGGCGGAGACCGGAGGATCGGGGTTCGCGGCCAGCCTCAGCTCGCTCGCTCTCTCTCTCTCTCCCTGTCTCTCTCTCTCTCTCTACTTAGTGAGGCCCTCCGCAACTTCATGAGACCCGTTTTCAAAATAAAGTATAAAAAATAGGGCCGGGGGTGTAACACGGAGGTAGAACGCCCCTGGGTTCAATCCCCGGTACCGCAAAAAAAAAAAAAAAAAAGAATTAGAGAAACAGTAGAGTAGAGACAACTGAATAGTATTTTCAAAGTGTTGAGGGAAAATACCTATCAATTTACAATGGACTGAGAGAGCTCACCTCCCAGAGACCTCACCGAAAGACCACTAAAGAAAGAATTTTAAGAAGAAAACTGAAGCCAGACAGAGTCGATGGACGCAAAGAAGCAATGGTCAGCAAAGAGACTGGTAAAGAAGTGCAAAACCAGGCCGGGCGTGGTGGCGCACGCTTGTAATCCCAGTACTTGGGAGGCAGACACCAGAGGATCCGGGTTGCGGCCAGCCTCAGCTACTTAGTGAGGCCCTCCGCAACTTCGTGAGACCCGGTTTCAAAATAAAGTATAAAAAAAAAATAGGGCCGGGGGTATAGCTTGGAGGTAAAATGCCCCTGGTACAGCAAAAAAAAGAAGTGCAAAACCCTATTCAAGCACTGATCTTGTAAATAATACACAGATTATGTAGATCAGTTTAATACCAATACAGGGGGTATAGAAAAGCGGAACTAAAATACTGGTTGTCAATAACATGTAAGGGGCTGGGGGTGTGGCTCAGTGCAAGCTAGCAAATGCAAGCCCCTGGATTTGATCTCAGCACTGCAAAAAATAAATAAATAGTACTGGGGATTGAACCCAGGGGCATTCTATCTGTGAGCTTTTTTTTTTTTTTTTTTGGAAACAGGGTCTTGCTAATTTGCTAAAGCTGGCCTCAAACCTGTGATCCTCCTGTCTCAGTCTCCCAAGGACTGGGATTACAGGCATGTGCCCCCACTCCTGGCTTCACTGGGAGGATTTTAAATGCAGGCAGCAGGCCTCAGACCTACACCCCCAGCCACAGTGCTACACTGCTTCCCGAACATGAGCCATGCCTTTGGCTCATAAATTCCCTTCCTTGCTGAGAGTTCTGCTTTCAGGTACAGATTGAGTAGCCCTTATCTGAAATGCTTGGGACCAGAAGTGTTCCAGAGTTCAGAATTTTGCAGGCTTTGGAATATTTTCATATTCATAATGAGAAGTCTTGGAGAGGGACCCAAGTCTAAACACAAAATTAATTTATTTTTTGTATACACCTTCTACACATAGCCTAAAGGTAATGTTACACAATATTTTTAATAATTTCTTGCATGAGATGAAGTTTCATGGTGTGGAATGTTCCATTTGTGGTGTCCTGTTGGCTCTGAAAAAGTTTTGGATTGGGGAGCATTTTAGATTTCAGATATCTGGATTAGGGATACTCAATCTGTACTAAAAAGTAATATATGCTCCTGGAAAGAGTTTATGAACAGCTAGCTGCTCAGATCAAGAACCCAGTACCAAGCTGGCTGTAGTGGCGCACACCTGTAATCCCAGTACTTGGGAGGCTGAGACAGGAGGATCTCAGGTTCAAGGACAGCCTCAGCAAGTAGTGAGACTCTCATCAACCTAGCGAGACCGTTTCAAAATAAAAATAAAATAGGGCTGGGGTGTATATCGGAGGTAGAATGCCCCTGGGTTCAATTCCCAGTACCACACACAAACATAAAACAGTACCAGTCTATTCTAACCACAAAAATCATACCTCAGATAATAATCATGGCAGTAACATATATTGTCCTAGTCACCCCTTTAGTGTCCCTATTATGCATTATGCCTAAGGACGTAAGCCAGTAGTGACAGGGCACCTGCTGTTTCTAGGAGGCCAAGCTGCCTCTGTAGGGGGTGAGTTCTCCAGAGTCTGCAGACCTAGCCCTGTAAAATGTCAACACTTGTTGAAAGGGACCCTTAAGCAGATCCATTTTCTAATTGCTGATCCTGAGTCTGTGAGGAGACTCTGTGGGTCTCCTTACCAAGTATTTTAGTCAGCTTTTTTTGTTGCCGTGACCAAAATGGCTAACAAGAACAACTTAGAGGAGGAAAGGTTTATTTGGCTCAGGGTCTCAGAGGTTCAGTCCATGGTCAGATAGCTCCAAGGCAGAAACATTATGGTGGCACAGAGTGGCAAAGGAAAGCTGCTCCGCTCATGGCAGCTGGAAGCGGAAAGAGTGAGAGGAGGGACCAGGGACAGATAGAGTCCTCAAGGCCACGCCCCCAGTGACCCACCTCCTCCAGCCACACCCCACCTCTGAACCTTGCTGCATTAGAGAATTGGCTTTCAACACAAGAGCTTTGGGGGAACCGTCCCACCCAAACCACAACACCAAGGTAAAGTGCATCCACATGTATCAGAGAACTCAAGGGGTGTCAGGTACAGAGAAGGCCAGGTTAGATGCATAGAGAGGACAATACATAGGGCTCCTGAAGAGAGGAGTCGGGGGGCTCAAAAGGGGGGAGCAATCATGCTAAGCTCCCACTCTGAGGAGACAGGTGAATGTCTGGCACCACCAGGCCTAGAGGGAAAACGTGAGGGCTATCACTAACTCCCAGCTCATGGGGAAGGATGGTCTACCCCTCACCAGTTGCTGAAGTCCAGGTTCACAGCTCAGGGCCCTTTACAGATGAATGGATTGCAAAATTATGGGAAATACACACAATGGAATTCTACTCAGCAATAAAGAAGAACAAAATAACAACATTTGCAAGAAAATGGAAAGATCTGGAGAACATTATGTTAAGTGAAGTTAGCCAATCACAAAAAAAGAAGGGACATATGTTTTCATTAATATGCGCAACCTAGGGAGTAGTGGGGACACAAAAGGGACTCCAATGACAACAGAGAACCCTCAGTAGTGCAAGGGAACGGGTACGAGGGAAGGGGAAGGGCAAGAAAGAAGTGAATCTATGGAATTACTGTCATAAACAATGTGTATATATGAGATTATACCAACATCATTCTCAGTGCTACATGTGGAGGGGAGGGGGGAACACCAAGAGCTGTGTGCATGTATGTTAACATCAAACTGATACTCATTGTGATGTGAGACTACAATGCACCAATAAAAACATATAAATTTAAAAAAAAAAAGATAGCATATCTCCTGGGAAAGGGACTCTGTCCTGAGTTGCTTGAGGACACCAGGTGGCTGAGCCATCTCCACACCTGCAGGGTCACGTCTGCCACTGCCCAGCCGGGTTCTAGGTACGCAGGGAAAACTGGCTGAGAGGCTGAGTGGCCGGGAAGGAGCAGGCCTCACAGACAGCTGAGAAGGCAGTTTCAACATGCACTACACACACGCATCTGTAAGAGGGCCGAGAACACCCAGGGGACAGTCAGAACGCAGCAGATTTCCGTTCTGGGTGGGCGGGACAGCCTCGGGGCTCCTTAGCAGCCCGCACATATGATTTCTCCACGGACCCCTCTTATTATTTTTTTTATTTCCGCGGTCTAGGAAAAAAAAATACTATGCATTTGTTTCTTATTAATTTATACTCAAATCATTAAAAACATATTTTCCAAGGATTTTTAACATCCACAAAACTCCTTATTTTTAACCTCTTCTGTCATTTTAGTACTCTTTTTCTCAAGGAAGATGAAAACTAAACTTTTGCCAAGAATAAACTCTTCACTGTAATTTCAGTCCCAGGCTCTTTAACTCCAGCGGGTTTAGGACCAACTGAGAAAGCAAATTCTTCCCCAGCCCCAAGTCTCCAAACAATAGCCCAAGACTCTATCCAAAGTGGTTTTCCCACACACACAAAGCCAGACAAAACTGGGAAATGAAGAGGCATATTCTTCCACCAGCTTGGTCTCTACTGGCACACAATGGGCCCCACCAAAGCCACCAAGGAATCCACAGGACAACTCCAGTCCCAGGACTTAGGGAAGGTAGTCAGCTGGGGCACCTCAGCACCCCAGGACTTCATGCAAAAACTTCATCATGCAAGAGGACCAGGCTGGAGCACTGCTGTGCTGCTCCCAGAGAATACACACAGACAGGCAATGCTGGCTTCAGGGTCACCCGGGCCACTGCATGCTACGGGCAGAATGGTTCCAAGCCAGCACGAAGGAAGACCATGCCGGTCTGGAACATCAGAGGATTCTGCTTTTTGCATACACAAGAGAGCATGGGCAGATCTATAAACCAATGACCCAAGACAGTGCCAATATGAAAGGGCAACCAGATGGTGGCTGGAGAAGCGTGGGTGATATTGAAGGTGCGACTAGGCACCATAATATTATACAGTGATTACTGACCTAAAATTACCCCTGGCTTGTGCACACTTAGTGCTATGGACTGAGTGTGTGCCCCCCCAAATCCGTATGTTGAAATTGTTATGTTTTAACGTGGTGTGTCCCCCTGAAAAGCTCATGTGCTAGCAAAGCAACAATATTTATAGGTGAAACAATAGGATTAGTGCATAAACCCACTGAAGGATTAATAATTTGAATGGACTTACTGGGTGGTAACTGCAGGAGAGTAGGGTGTGCTGGAGAAGGTGGGTCACAGGGGGTGTGGTCTGGGGGACTCTATCTAGCTCTAGTCCCTTTCTCTCTTACTCTCTGCTCCCGGCTGCCTTCAGCTTTCCTCTGCCACCCCCTTCTGCCATGATGTTTCTGCCTTGGAGCCAGCCAACCATGGAATGAACTTCTAAAACCCTGAGCCCAAATAAATTTTCCTCCTCTAAGTGGTTCCTGTCAGGTATTTTAGTCACAGTGACAAAAAGCCAACTAAAACAAAGTTCTCACCCTCAATGAGATGGTATTTGAAGATGGGTTAGGGTTAGTCTTGGGAGTTCATTGAAGCTAGATGAGGCCATAAACGTATGGCCCTCATGACGGGATTAGTGCCCTTATAAGAAGAGGTACCGTGCGAGCACACCGTGAGAAAGTGATTGTCTGCATGTCAGAACCCTACCCTGGCATCCTCGTCTCAGACTTCCCAGCCTCCAGAACTGTGAGGAACAAATGCCTGTTGCTTAAGCTGCCTAGTCTGCGGGATTTTGTTAAGGCAGCCCAAGCAGACAGTCTGCGTGTGCTCATTCCTTTAAGAATACCCCACAGTCCTAGAGTTTGCAAACATGCTTTGGAACTCTGAGAATGAGAACTGCTGGCGGGCAGAACACAACAGTGGCAGCTGGTCCCTGTCCACAGAAAGTCTGCAATCTTCCTGCCTTTGTTCCTGGTTCATTCTGCTCCACACACTGAGGATGCCTTTCTCCACTCGCCTGCCCTCATCCTCCTCATAGTCTACCAGGATTTAAGGCCCCCTCTCCTTCACAAAGCATTTCCTAGGAACCCAAGTCACTTAGGTCTCCTTTCAGCATGATTCAGCCTCTACCCAGAGGTTTCCTTGCAACTTTCTGTGGATCCCTATCAGTACAGAGGCCTACACCCTTCCCCTGAAGGTTCATTCTGCAGCTCTGAGAATCTGTATTTCAGGCAAGCGCCACAGATGTTTCTGGTGAGGGACTGCTAATGAGGTGGAAACTATAAAGCCTTTAGAACCACACAGGTCTGACTTTGAATCCCAGTCCTGCCACTTGAGTAGTGTGACCTTAGGCAGTTTATTCAACTTTGCTCAGTCTTGATTTCCTCACACCAACATTACATTGGGGGTGGGGGGATCTGGATTCACTGTTCTTATTACTGGAATTAATATTCTATTTTCTTCAGGGAGGTATTGTGTACGATAGATTTGCTAGGCCCTTTTATGTTTATAAATACCCCTATTGTGCAAGCATACAAAATTGATAGTTTGGTTGGGTATAAAATTAAAAATTCAGAGTTCTTACTGTATCCTTGAACTTTGAAGCCTTTGCTCCATTTTGTCTTATATTAATTTTGTTAATGAGATGGCTGATACCATCTGATTCTCATTCTTTTCTAGAAAAAAGTTTTTTCTTTATTTGTTTTTTTTTCTTTTTAGGAGCCCTTTATCAATGTTCTAAAATTGAAATATATATGACCAAACAATTTTTTGGTTGTTCATGTGTTTATTTCTTGTTTGGCATTTGCTGCACTCTTTTAATCTGAGGATTCAGGTCCAGTTTTACTACTCTGTAGTATTTTCATCTATTTTTATTTAAACATTGCCTCCCTTGTCTGTGTTCACTCTTTCTCTGGAACATCTATGTGAAGGAATACTTGAACTTAAAAATTTATCTCTCTGTCTCGACTTTTTTTTTCATTTTCTATTTCATTATCCCTTTGGGTTCTACTCCAGTGCTTCTCCAACTGCAATATGGGCACATTGTCTGGGGATCTTGTCAAATGCAGATCTTGAGACTGCATTTCTATCAAGTTTGCAGGTGGTGCTGATACTACCAGCCTGTGGTTCACACTTTGAGCAGCAAGGCCCTATAAAATTTTCTCAACTTAATCTTATAACCCAAGGCCTAGTTCTGCCTAGTCTATTATTCAACCATGTGTTGTATTTTTCTTTGCCGAGATCTCTTAATTCATTCTTTTTTATAACGTCCTATTTTTGTTTCATAGATGTGATGTTCTCCTCTCTTGGGGAATAATTACTCTCAAATTTAAAATTCTTATTTATTACATCATTTCTCAGGGAGTGATTTCTTCTATTCATATATTTACCCCAATGCTGTTATTCTTCTGCTATTTCATGATTCTTAACTGTGTGATCTACCAATCTTGATAGATGAGACACAATTACACTGTCTGCTTCACAGTGTAAGAAGCAGATGTGGGAGTTTTCTAATGAGAGGAGCCGATCAGGAAATACCTTCAGGAGAGGATACCTCTACAGTTCATTTTCTAAGTTTTGGTAATGCTGTTTGTTATGGGTTGAATCATGTCCCTTCAAAATTCATATGTTGAAGTACTAACCCCCAGTACTCCCGAAGGTGATTTTATTTAGAAGTAAGGTTATTAGAGATACAATTAGTTAAAATGAGGTTGGACTGGAGCAGCTTAGGCCTCTAATCCCCTAGGACTAGCATCCTGATAAAAAGGGGAAACTTGGACACAGACACACACAGGAAGACACCATGTGAGACGTGAGCAGAGATCAGGCTGACACCGGCCAAGGAACATCAGTTATTGTCAGCAAACCACCAGAAGCAAGAGGAGAAACCAGACAGATTCTTCTGCACAGTCCTCAGAAGAAAGCAACGTGCCCACACCTTAATCTCAGACTTCCAGAACCCAGAACTGTGAGCCAATAAACTTCTATTGTTTAAGCCCCCCCCGTCTTTGGTATTTTGCTGGGGGTGGCCCTAGACTGCTAATACCCTGTTCTACTCAGGCCCCTTCCTGAACCTGAGGCACTGGTCTTGACTCTAACACAAGATTACCCATGTGCCCAGGACACCCCAACAGATCCCTTTGGGGCAGCACCTGTGGCCCATCCTCTCCAGGTCTGCACAGCTTCCTGCTCCTCCACCATCTCCATAACTCATCCCCAACCCAACTGCATGTGGGACCCCATGGCCATGTGCCCCTCTTCAAACCACTCCTGTGTCCTTTCCTCTGTACAGGAAATTTCTGGTCCCTAACGGTTCTCATCTTTGTTTTTTATCATAGCTGTGCATTTATTTCATTCCTTTTTTGTGTGTGTGGTTTTTTTTTTGTTTATGTTTTGTTTTTTGATGTTTGTCTGTTTGTTGGTACTGGGGATTGAACCAGGGACATTCTACCTCTGAGATATACCTATTTTTTATTTTTTGTTTTGAAACAGGGTCTCACTAAATTGCTGAGGCATCAAATGTGTGATCTTCCTGTCTCTGCTTCCCAAGTACTGCAATTACAAGTGTGTGTCACCACAGCTTCATTCTCCCTCTCTCTCTCTCTCTCTCTTTGGTTTTTTTTTCTTTGTGTGTGTGTGTGTGTGTGTGTGTGTGTGTGTGTGTGTGTGTATGTGTGTGGTACTGAGTTCTCTACTATGTCTCAGCCTCGGAAATGCAAAGCATAGACTCCCTTGGTAACCATGGGAGATTGGTCCAGGACCCCCATTCTCCCCAAGGATGCCAAAATCTGCAGATGCTCACGTTCCTTACATACAATGGTACAGCTTTGCATATAATCTGTGCACATCCTCTAGATTACTTACAATACCTACAACAATGTAAATGCTATATAAATAGTTGTTGTGCTGTATTGTTTAGGGAAGAATTATAAGGAAAAAGTCTGTACATGTCTGGTACAGATGCAATTATTTTCTCAAAATTTTCTATCCACGGTTTGTTGAATCCACAGATGTAAAGCCTATGGGTATGGAGGACTGACTGTTTTTTGTTTGGATTTGGGGTTTGTTTTTAGTTTTGGTTTTGGTTTTATGTTTGTTGTTTGTTTTGTGTGTGTGTTACTGGGGATTTAACCCAGGGCACTCCACCCTAGCCCTTTTTATTTTTCATTTTGAAACAGGGTCTTGCCAAGGCTGGCCTCAAATTCACGATCCTCTTGCCTCAGCCTCCTGTGTCACTGGGATTACAGCCATGGGCCACTGTGCCTGACCCAACTATATTTTCTTGTCCAGCAACATGCCAGATATAGGAACCAAGTCTGGAATGGCAGACCATGTGCTTAGGGCTTGCTCGTGGGCAGTGGGTTAAGACAGCCTGGCCATCCCTATGCCCTGCTCTCTGTGTGCACTGTCTTGGCCCCAGGACAATCACTGGACCCCCTGTGATGGAGGTCCTTAGGAACTCAAATGGACTTTGCTAGAAACTATCCTCTGTCCAAGGAGAGCTGAGGATGGAGCAGTTCAGTTCCTCATCTACACAGTGGAGATGAGACTCAACGGGATGCGTGCGTGGACACTGCCTGACAGCTGGAGGTGCCTTCCCCAGCTCCTTCCCAGCAGTGACTTCTCAGCGTCTTCCGCAGCTCCTCCCCCCTTTCTCTTCCATCTGCTCGGGTCCTAGGGCACTGCCCAGTCCTAAGGAGGTTGATGGCTATGCCTGAGGGTCCCCAGAGGCTCTGAGCACAGATGCCAACTAAGAGCTATTAGCTAAATACCTACTGCAGCCAGCACCATGCAAGCCCCTTGCACACACGGTCTTGCTTGATAGAGTTCCCACAACTATCTGACCAAATACCTCTTGTATTTCCCACTTCATGGATAAGAGAAACAAAGTCCAGAGAGGCTGAGGAATTTGCCCTAGGATGCACAGCTCCTTACAAGTGAAGCAAAGATTGAAACGGAGCTTCTTGATGCAGACCATGTTGACAACTGATCAGTGGAGACAACTGATGGGCCACCTCCTTTCAGAGTAGGGGCCCCATGCTGGGATGGGCCAGTGTTCAGATAGGACCCTGCCTCAGTTTACCTTTCTGGGGCTCAGTTTCCTCACTGGGGATCCAAGATTATTGGGATTATATGGGTTAATTAACATATGCAAAGTGCTTAACACAGCACATGGTATGTAGAAGGCTTCAACTCACTGAGCCCTCCTTAAGCCTGCTCGTGTTTGCCCTCTGGGCCCAGAATCTCCTGTTGTTGCATTTTTTCCTACAAACAAAAGGCCTTTGGATGTGCTAGCTGAGCCCCTAGAGGTTTGAGTTGAACAAAGGGTGAGGAAAGCTGTGTCAACACAGGTGGGCAGGGAAGGCTTGGGTGCGGGGCCTCGTGGGCCGCGGGGGCGCAGAGCCCTGAGCTGAGCCAAGCCCAGTGGCAGCAGGTGGGCCACACTGGGTGGGCCTGGCATGAGGAAGCGTTTCCTTGCCCATGTCCTTGATTTTATCTCAAAAATGCATTACTCATTCTACTGAACAATTTATTATACAACCCCTTAAACGTCGGGGGACCGTTTTGCATCCAAAGCATAACACCACCCCAAATTTGGCAGTGGGCATGGTGGCCAGCTGGTACTGTCTTGCACCTGCTTGCCCCATGGGCCCCCAGCTCACTTCCTGGGGCTGTGAACAGGGTTACCTTTCCACTGGGCGAGTGCCACCCCATGGGCTCACTGACTTGGCCTTGGCAGGGGCGCGCTCCCGGGCTACTGTGGATAGCACGCAGCAGGTCCAGGGTCCAGCATGGCGGGGGGACCTGGCCTATCTTGACTGGCTCTGACTCACCCAGACCCTCGCTCAGGATGAGGCACTTGTGAACAGGAGGGACAGAGAAGAGGGGCAGGGCCCGGAGAGGAGACTTATTGCCCTGTGGCCTTAAGGGGGGGGGGGGATCGCAGAGTGAGAGGCCAAGCTGGACTAGGGTTAAAACACACCCACAGGCTGGGTGTGGTGGCGCACGCTTGTAATCCCAGTACTTTGGGAGGCAGAGACCGGAGGATTCGGGTTCGCGGCCAGCCTCAGCTCTCTCTCTCTCTCTCCCTCTCTCTCTCTCTCTACCTAGTGAGGCCCTCCGCAACTTCGTGAGACCCGGTTTCAAAATAAAGTATAAAAAAATAGGGCCGGGGGTGTAGCACGGAG
>PVJS01030466.1:0-10733 GCA_004027185.1 Glis glis | reverse complement strand
CCGTAGTTCCCATGTGTTAAGGTTTGGGTCTCAAGTGTTCCCAAAGGCTTGGTCCCCTGCCAATTCTCTCCCTCTCTCTGTTTCTCAGTCAACATGGTTGAACAGCTTTATTCTACCACATACTCCCCACCGTAATATTCTACCTCCCCACAGATCTAAAAGTAGTGGAGCCAGCTGACCGTGGACTGAAAGGTCTGAAACCATGAACCAAAACAAACCTTTCCTCCTGATAAGCTGTCTGTCTCAGATAATCTTGTCACAGCAACAAAAGCTGACTCATATACCGCAAGGGCAGGGTCATCCTCACAAGCGCAGGTCGTTGTGTCATTGTGAAGAGGGTCAGTTCCTCTTCCACACACCCCCGCTTGCCCTTCTGTTTTGGCCCCGCGTGTTATGATGCAGAGCGAGGCCTTCTCCAGATATGGCCACCCCATCTTGAACTTCCCAGCCTCCAGAACTGTGAGCAAAAATAAACCTCTTCTTTTCATAATGTACCCAGTCTCAGGTATCCTAAAATAGCAACAGAACATGGACTAAGATATACTTCAAGAAGCGGGGGGGATCCCTTAGTACACTTGCCCTGATGCAGCCATCCCGGGTCCCTGGGGTCCTCCAGACTCTTTGCAGAACTCAGAGCCCTGTTAGGGTGCAAAGGTCCCCTTTCAACTGTTCCAGAGAGAAATAGAAGCCCCAAGTTGGGCTCCGGGAGCTGATGGTGGGTATGTGCCTTCTCCGGGAGGCAGGGGTCCCTAGTGTCTTCATTGTCACCTTACCATGCATGATATCAGCGGCCCCCTTCTGAGGCTCTGGGTATCGCAGAACCCCTCCTCCAGGGACCCCTGCATCAGAGACATAGCCAAGCCCACCTCTGTGCAGGCAAATATGGCACGGCCAGAAGGACTCCCGGGCAGAGAGAAGGGGCCTCACAGATGGGCCATCCTCGCTAAGGGGCGCAGGATCCGCCAGCGCCAAGAGCAGGCATGAGAGAGAGTGGATGTAAAAAGGCCCATCCTAGGAAGCAGGAGGGGCTCCTGTGGGGTAGGAGGCTGACGCAACGAGGGGGCTCCTGGCATCCAAGGGGAAGTGTGCAAGCGCAGATGCATAAGGGATGCAGTTCACGACCTGCACACTCACCCAGCAGCCCCCACCTGCAGCGGTGGAGAGACCTTTAGGCATTGATAAAACCTGAACACTCAACAAGGGGAGGACGGGCAGCACACTGCAGTGCCTTGCTGCCGTGCAATATCAAGTCGCTAGGGAGCGAGTGCAAGCTGTGTACAGGAAGGATTTCAGGGCCCCTCCAACACCCCCCTCACGGCAGCCACTGAAGGCAAACATTTACCCAAGATGTGCGTGTGGCCCCAGCGCGGCCAGGCGCAATCCCCGGGCCCTAATGATGAGCCTTTGAACCCAACTGAGGCCCAAGGCGGAGAGAGCAAGGCCTCCTCAGCCACCAGCCCTTCAAAAGCTGGGGGGAGTGCTCTCTGCTAATTCCAACCACATGGCAAATTAAGTTCTATTTAGCCTCTTTCAAAAATATTTTCCTCTCTTGATTTAATAAAAACTGGAGCCACGCCATGGTTCCTAGACAGGTCGGGCCAGCTTGGTGGGGAGTGAGCCATCTCCTCTCGCTGACCAGGCCCTAGCAACTCAGCCTCCCCCTGCAGGGCTGTCATCTTCACAGGTTGCCCGTACATCTGTGTGGACAGAGGGGGGAGCAGATAGATGCCTGGGTGCAATGGAAGGAGGGAGCGAGAGAAGACAACAGGGCGGATGCACGTTTCAATTAAGACCAAGAAGTCCTTCAACCCTGAGTGGATCTTGCTCACGCTCCCTCTTCCCTTCTGTCCTTCCTCATCACCTTTTTTTTTCTTTTTTTTTTTCTTTTTTTTTTTTGCAGTACTGGGGATTGAACCCAGGGGATTTCTACCTCCGAGTTAAACCCTCAGCCCTATTTTTATCCTTTATTTTGAAACAGGGTCTCACTAAGTTGCAGAGGGCCTCACTAAGTAGTTGAGGCTGGCTGCGAACCTGCTATCCTCCTGTCTCAGCCTCCCAAGTACTGGGATTACAGGCGTGCGCCACCACGCCCGGCTCTCCCTCACTTTCTTAGAGTGTATGGGTGGAGGAAGAGAAGGCAAAAGGAGGCAGAAGGAAGGAGCTGTGCTGTCCCAAAGCCCAGGCTCACGCGGAGGCCTTATAGCATGCACGGAAGACGCCCCACCACAAGCCTTCCACTCCTTCTAGCCAGGCTGCTTTCCCAGTGCTGGGGTGACACCTCCAACCCCCAGCAAAAGGTGTGTCTTCACTCCCCTCCACCCACATGCCAGTCCACCCTCCCTAGAACAGGGACAGCTCCGTCCACTTCTTAGCCCTCAGCAACAATAAACAAGATGGGCCCTGACCCCTCCTGAAAGCGCACAGCTCCCTGGGCATCTGGACAGCAGCTCTCCTCCGCTCCGGCGTGCCCAGCCAGCTGCTGCAAAGATGGCTCAGAGCTGCAGCCCCGCCAGCAGCTGCCTTGCCCAGGCTTGCACCCTCCCAGGGCTGGTACAGGAGGTCCCAAGCCCCAGCCTACCTATGCAGAACAGCACTGAGGCCCACCTGCCCCCAGGTGCTGTAGGATGGGCAGAGGCTTTGCTCAGCTGCTCAGCACTTCCCTCTGCCCAGCCCCGCGTCTGCCCCTGGAACCACTCCCGGTGAACACCCTCATCCAACTCTCCAGTTCGGAAGTGGTTTCCAGGGAACCCGATCTAGGACGGCTGGCTCCTGGAGCAGTCCTGGGAGGCAGACTGAAGTGGGCTTTTAGAGCTGACTCCCACCCGCCCAAGCAATGGGGACCCCACGAGGGGGGATGGAGGAAGAGCCCCCACGTGCCATATTGGCACAGAGGATGCATCATACTCACAGGTGAGCAGGGACCAGAGACCCGCGGAAAAAGATGCACAACCAGACAGCACCCTGGTCCTGAAGCAGCGGGGACATATGGACCTGGAAACTGGGTAGTGCTTGCTGAAACCACTGACTGAAAGACAAGCGAAAAGGACAGGCCCAGGGTGTCCCCCAGGGTGGATGCCCACTCAAGGCAAACTGTAAAAGCTACGGGGCTTACCTGACAGCACTTAGGGAAGACATACCTGCAGCCACAGAGTGGAGATGGAGCTCAGGACTCAACTATACTGGCCCTGAGCCTCCCCATCCTGAAGGGTCTCCCCCCCAAGGTCAGGGTCCCAGTGCGTAAAGAGTGGGACATGAGACCGGCGTAGTGGTGCACGGTTGTAATCCCCGTACTTGGGAGGCTCAGACAGGAAGATCACAGGTTCAAGGCCAGCCTCAGCAATTTAACAAGACCCTTAGCAACTTAGTGAATCCCTGTTTCAAAATAAAAAATAAAATAGGGCTGGGGGTAGAGCTTGGAGGTAGAATGAATGCCCCTGGGTTCAATCTCCAGCACCATAAAAAAAAAAACTGAGGATTCCAGACTCCAGATGTGGACACCCAAAGGTGCAGCTCCCAGACCCTTGACCCAGCTGAGAGGAGGAGGAGAGCGGAGTCCCTGGAGCAGCTAGGCACATGAGCCTGATCAGAGACACGGCCACTCCCCTGAGAATGTGTCCTCTCCTGTCCAGGCACCAGCAGCCCACCTGGCACAGGTAGGGGGGCTGCCTGGGAGAGGAACAAAAAGAGGTATCCCTAGGTCCCCCAAGGGCTGCAGGGGGGAGCTGAACGTGGGGGTGCACCCCAGGAGGAGTTGGCTAGAGGAGAAAGTGCTAACAGGGGAGGGCTTTGGTGTTCTACAAGGCCCCTTGGGCACAGGGCTCACACTCACAGCTCCTAGATGTTTGCAAGAAGCATGGACAACATTCAGAGAAGCCAAAATGCCTCAGTTGCCACTGCAGACAGGGCAGAGCAAAGAGAAGTCGGGCGTGGTACTTGGGAGGCTGAAACCGGAGGATCCGGGTTCGTGGCCAGCCTCAGCTACTTAGTGAGGCCCTCCGCAACTTCGTGAGACCCAGTTTCAAAATAAAGTATAAAAAATAGGGCCGGGGGTGTAGCTCAGAGGTAGAATGCCCCTGGGTTCAATCCCCAGTACAGCAAAAAAAAAAAAAAAAAAAAAAGACTACGAGAAGCGGCAGCTCAAGCTGCTGGACTGGAGAGGAAAGACACCCCCCACCCCCGCGCCCACATCCCCAGGGGCTTGGGGACACACACTGGTGAGTGAGAAGTCTGGATGGTGAGCGGCCCCAGGGCACCCAGAGCAGCAGCAGCCCAGGATGCCGGCAGGAGACACCACTGCAGAAGAGCTCCTGATAACAGGAAGCAGGGCCTGCTAGCCTCTAGAAGCAGGTGGCAGCGCCCAACCAAGACAGGTGTGTGCACCCATAATGAGCATCAAGAGCCAGGTGGCAGCTGGTGGCAGTGCCTTACAGGCAGAGAGCTGCAGAGAGTTACAGAATGTAAAGTTCCCGGGGCGAGAGGGGCAGGTGGAGAACAAGGGACCGCTAATTTATGCATTCAGAATCGATCAAGGTTGGGAGGTGCTATGCTTTGACTATGCTCCCTCCAAAATGCAGGTGTCGCCAGTGTGATGGCATTTATAAAGAACAGAGGTTTAAACCGGGCGTGATGGTGCACACTTGTAAATCCAGTACTTGGGAGGCTGAGACAGGAGGATCACTGGTTCAAGGACAGCCTTAGCAACATAGCAAGACTCTCAGCAACCTAGCAAGACCCTGTTTTAAAATAAAAAATAAGCCAGGTGTGGTGGCGCACGCTTGTAATCCCAATACTTGGGAGGCTGAGACAGGAGGATTGCAGGATTCCCAGCCAGCCTCAGTGACTTAGTGAGGCCCTCCGCAACTTAGTGAGACCCTGTTTCAAAATAAAGAAAAAAAAATAGGGCTGGAGGTGTAGCTCGGAGGTAGAATGCCCCTGGGTTCAATCCCCAGTACAGCAAAATAAATAAATAAATAAATAAAAAGGGCTGGGGTAAATAAATAAATAAATAAACAAATAAATAAATAAAAAGGGCTGGGGTATAGCTTGGAGGTAAAATGCCTCTGGGTTTAATCCCCAGTACCACAAAAAAAAAAAGAAGTTTACTCAACTCATGGTTCTGGAGGTAGAAGGTCAAGGGACCACATCTGGTTTGAGCCCTCTCACTGGCGGGGACTCTGCAGAGTCCCAAGGTGGCACAGGGCATCTCAAGGCGAGACAGAGCAATGCCAGAGGGCACTGCTTCTCGTGGGCATCAATGGTCTCTCCAGTTACATTGTAAAAGGCACTTAAAGAGGGCAATGCTCTAGTCCAAGAAAGGACTTTCTAATGGTGGGGTTTCTGACAAAAGGCAGGGCCATGAGGCAGTCAAGTGCTGTTGGGCAAAGAATTGCTTCGATGTTTCTCTTAAAACATTAAAATGGGCACAGGAACAAAAAACTTGGCCTTGATACTTCCCCAAACACACCCTGAGCACATCTTTACTACCATAGGTAGTATTTTTTTTTTTTTGCGGTACTGGGGATTGAACCCAGGGGCGTTCTACCTCCGCGCTACACCCCCAGCCCTATTTTTTATGCTTTATTTTGAAACCGGGTCTCACAAAGTTGCGGAGGGCCTCACTAAGTAGCTGAGGCTGGCCACGAACCCGGATCCTCCGGTCTCCGCCTCCCAAGTACTGGGATTACAAGTGTGGGCCACCACGCCGGGCTACTACCTTAGTATTTTAAGGAACCTTGCACGTTATTGTGACCTTTAGCTCTGCTTCCCTCTCAGGTGTGGCTTCTCTGAGGGCTGGGCTGGGACTGCTAATTCTCTGAATCTTCAACCTCCAGCCAGACACTGAGCAGATGCTCAGGGATTCGGTGACAGGACAAACGTGCAGCGCAGCGGAGTGCCTGGGAGGGCCCCAGGACACACTGGCTGGAGCTCCCAGCA
This sequence comes from Glis glis, assembly GCA_004027185.1. Taxonomy (NCBI): domain Eukaryota; kingdom Metazoa; phylum Chordata; class Mammalia; order Rodentia; family Gliridae; genus Glis; species Glis glis. Next base: position 4,799 of record PVJS01030466.1, on the reverse strand, counting down.
GGCCTGCCCCGGCCAGCCTGGCCTCTCCCTGTCACCCGCTCAGCCACCACAAAGCGCCTGCTGAAGTGGGCCTGGTCCCGTTCCTCCCCGCGAGGAATCCTCCCTGCCCGGAGGCTTCCTTTGGAAAACATATCTAGTAACCTCTAAACACATGCACTGACACTCCCCGCTTTATTTGTTTAGTTAAATTAATTCTATTTTAATATTTCCATTAGCCATTTAATTTATTCTAAAACCCGGCACTGCAAAGTAATAAAAGCTCTCAAATATTGACAGACAGGAAAGTAAATGTCGTCCAGCTCCAACCATCTGTTTTCCTCTGAATTCCTCAAGATGGAGAGCATGCCACCACCGTTGATTTATGGGCCTGCTCGGGCCTGTCGCGTCCGCTCCTCCTGCCCCGAGCCGGGCCACTGGAGCGAGGTCCGGGACTCTACAGGGTGAGAGGGAAGGAAGGAAGGCAAGAGGCTGCGGGGCGGGTGGTGAGAAAATCAACACAGTATACACAAATGGAGTCTCAGGTTTAAAAATGAATAAGCTGGCTTCAGATGTAAAGTCTCTCTCTCTCTCTCTCTCTCTCTCTTTCTCTCTCTTTCTCTCTCTTTTTGTTGTGTGTGTGGTATTAGAGATTGAACTCAGGGGCACCCCCCCTCCAAGCCACACCCCCAGCCCTATTTTATTTTCATTTTGAAACAGGATCTCCACTAAGTTGCTGAGGATCTCTCCAAGTTGCTGAGGCTGACCTCGAACCTACGATCCTCCTGTCTCAGCCTCCTGAATACTGGGATTATAGGTGTACGCCGCCGCACTGTACAGGCTTGCTCTTTTCCAGTCACTTGCCCTGGCACCAATGGCCCTCCAGTGTCCCTTGGCAGGCTGGCCTAGAAATCACACCCCCACACACACTACCCGCTTTTCCCTCCCTGCTTCCTTCCCCAGGAGAGGCAGGTCCTGCCAGGCCAGCCTGCAGAGCGGAGGGGACGGCACAGGAAGGTGGCTGGCAGTGGGACCCACAGAGGCAGGGGCCGGCCCACAGCTCACAGCCCATCTCCCACAATGTGAAGTGGCGACAGAGCACACTCCGGGGGTACCCCCGAGAGCCAGGATCGGCGGGCCAGGTAAGAACATGGTGGCCGCGCTCCTGAGCTGTGGGAGCCCAGCGCCCCCCCAACTGCAGCAGCCTCCCTTCGGGGCGTGGGGGTATCTGCCCAGGGTCCCCAGGGCTGCAGCCCTGCCAAGACCACTCTCCAGCCATTCAACCTGTTGGGGATCAAAGCTGTCACGTGGGCCTCTGTGCTCTGGTCAGACTCCTCCTAGGTGAGGCCAGAGAGGGACCCCAAAGCCCCAGCCCAGAGTCCCCCGCCCTACCCCACTTCCTCCCCTGAATCCTGTGTTTACACAGCCCGCATGCTTCCGATTCCTCTCCCACCACACAGAGCAAGACAACCACAAACATTCCAGGGTGCATGTAGGGGCCAGCAGCACAGCCCTCCCTCCCCTCCCTAATTGCCTCTTTTTGCTCCTCCCGGCTCCCCCTGCGGTCCTACAGCAGGTGCTTCCTACCCTGTGGAAGGGGGAGCCAGACACCACCGGGCACGCCGCCCTGTGCCTGCTGCAGCCCACGTGTGGCAGAAAGCTAGGCCATGCCTTTGTCCAATAAGCATGCGTGTCAGCCCAAGACTTGTTCCCGGGACACAGAGACACCCCAAGGAGCCCTGTGGGGAGACAGAACAGCAGGAGGGAATGTGTCCGTGTGTCCTGGAGCTGTAGCGGAGGCTGCCTGGCCCTCTGAGGCACACAAGAGGGCAGAGGAGAGCGTAGACCAGACAAGAGGGTCAGAAGACAGAGCAGACCCCTGGTTCAGAGCACCCCACACAGCTTGCTGGGCTAAGGCTAAGACCTGCCCCTGGGGAAGAGGGCGCAGACTTTAGCCTAAAGGCAGTGGGGAGCTTTAACTTAAGGGTTGAAGGAACCCAGCCTAGGAGGGAACGCTGGTGAGTGGAGGAAAGGGCCAGCCAACAGAGGCCTGAGAGACTCTCCAAGCAAGGCCCGCGCAGCACCTTGGGTCTGTGTGGTCCCACCAAGGACACAGGGTCTCCGAGAGCAAGTTGAACCGCCAGCATCAGCAGGTGCGCAGGGACGCTCGCCGTGCGGCCCCTCTGACTTTGGAGCAGTCCCTCGGTGGGCGTGTGGAAAGGGAGTTGGGCTCAGGCAAGGCTTCTGGTGCCTGATCCAACAGATGTTTATTGAGCAACTACTATATGCAACCACTCTGCTGAGCACTCGGGGACAGTCACAAGCAGAAAAAAAATGCCAGCCTGTCCCTGCCCCTCAGGGCTCCCCCTTGAACTGGGAGACAAGACAGGAAGCAGAGACTCACACACACAGTGCAGGTGGCAGCTTCAAGGCCGCAGCCAAAGCAGATGTGGCCTGCAGGAGAGAGCCCAGGGGCCTCATTTCACGAGGACCCGGGGTCTCCCAGGCACCCAGCATCATTACCAGCCGCCGCAGAGACCTGGGGTACAAGCAGCTCCCTCCTCCCGGGCTCTCCAATCCTACCATCAGGGGATCAGAAACGGCCAAAGTAGTATGCTGGACCACCCTTGGTTGGGTACGTATCCCAACACAGTCCCGCCCAGGCCTTTGAGGAACCCCCTTGAAGCCCATGACAATCACAGGTGTGAGCCACAGAACCCCCTGCACAGGAGAGGAAGCGCAAGAGGTGACCACGACCCTGGGTAAGAAGACAGCTCCACCCAGCCCTCCTCCCCTGATGGCCCCAGCCAGCTGTGTTGGGACCCCTGCAGTGTGAGCAGCACAGTAGCTCAGTCTCCGGGGGCCTGCACACCCTCCTCCATAAGCTTTGTCTTCCAAGAAACGTCAGGAAACACGCTCAGCAGCACACCCCCCCCCCCGTTTTTTATCTCCCTGTCTAGGTCTTCAATTGTCCCAGTGGTTCTGCAGCCACCCTGGGAATAAACGAAGACAATGTGGCTGCCAGTCACCCAGTACTTGGGAGGCTGAGACAGGGGGATCACAAGTTCAAGGCCAGCCTGGGCAACTTATGGAGACCCTGTCTCAAAATAAAAAGTAAAAAAAAAGAGGTTGAGGGTGTAGCTCAGTGGTAGAGAACTCCTAGGTTTAATCCCCAGTACCACCAAATTTTAAATAAATAAAATGACTACATGTGTTTTATCTATGGTGAGACACGTCAAGCCCCTATAGAGCAGAGGAGGAGCAAGGAACCAGCTGCTGAGTGCCCAGCGGGACAGCTGCACCCGGCCACAGCTCGGAGGAACGGTGGAAGGCACTGTCCGGTGATGGAGATGTGGGCCAGGGACAGTGTAAAGAAAGAGTGGGCAAGGTGGTACTTCCCTGGGCCCCGACACCCAACTGTCTGTGAGCATCCGAGAGCCAGCACCTGGCCAGTGGCCTCCAGGGTGAGACACACAGGGGCAGCCCACACCAGGAGCCCCGGAACCTCAACACAGCCCTCCTTGCTGCTGGCAGGAATTCAAGGTGTCTGGAGACAGGGACGTCACCAAGGCTGGCCAATGACCCCGCAGTGTGGACACCAGGTGTCGAATACCCGTTAGCACCCAGACCACACAGGGCATCCTCTAGGTACAAAGTGCGCTCGGCAGATCTCCTTCTTTGTGGAAGGTGGCTCCCCAAAGCAGAAAAGCTCTGCAGGCAAGAACACCCTGAACCTTGGGTACCCACTTTTCAGCTGGACACACTGAGGTCTAAGCAGATGTGACCTTGTGATCTTTCCAAGATCACACAGGTGGTAAGTGACAAGGATAAGCTCCAGATTCAGACGTGCACCCCCAAAACCCACATTCTCCATCAGCTGCTTCTCCTTATACCTTGACAACCAGCAGCTGCCCCACGTGGCTAGACAGTCACCTGCTCACAGTATTGTCATGTCTTATAACAAATATATTATACATATGTATATACATGTAGTCCCTTGCCAAATACACACACACACACACACACATACACATACATGTGTGTGTGTATATAGCTCAGAGATACAATGCCCCATATAAATATATATACACATGCACCCCACAGACATATGTGTGTGTCACTCAGAGGTAGAATGCCCCATATATCTATGCTCTGAGCTACACCCCCAGCCTATTTATTTATTTATTTATTTATTTATTTATTCATTTTGAAACAGGGTCTCACTACATTGCTGAGGCTGTCCTTGAACCTGTGATCCTCCTGTCTCAGCCTCCCAAGTACTAGGATTACAGGTATGAGCCACCCCACCCAGCTGCCAAATATATTTTCAAAGAAAATAGAGAAATTTGGGAACCCAGTGTATCTGAGAAGATAAAGGTTCAACGGAGCCTTCCTCTCCTCACGGGACCTGCAGCCACACGCGGCACAAGACTGGGGAAGGATCCAGCAGCCCCTGGCCCACCGGGCTTTGGGGGGAACTATCCAGCACCAGCACTCTCAGTCAGTCCTGGAGCTGTCCCAGAACCGGACAAGTGGAGGTGGCCAAGGTCACCCTGGGAACTCGCTGTGTCTCTGCACCTGAACCTCGCCCACTGGGCTGCAGTCCCTGGTGTGAGCCCGAGAGAGCTGCTGCAAGGCTGTCATTTCCTGACAAACATTTTCCTGGAACCATTCCGCTGTTGGGATGAAAAGCGGTCTTGGAACCAGGCACCATGACTCACACCTGTAATCCCAGCAACTCAGGAGGCCAAGGCAGGAGGATCACAAATTTGAGCCCAGCCTGGGCAATTTAGCAAGACCCTATTGAAAGAAAGAGAGAGAGG
>PVJS01030465.1:0-24074 GCA_004027185.1 Glis glis | reverse complement strand
TTAGAAGGGACTTAGAAGGGAAGAAGAAGAAATCTTTAGATGGACAAAGAAGGTGACCTAACTGAGGGAGTTGGGAGGGGGGTGGAGGGAAACACACTATAGCACATGATGTACATACACAAACCTATAAGACTCAATCACTATCCGGAGCATGAAAGGGAGGGAAGGGGGAGGGAATAGGGTGGGATTGGAGGGAGGGTTAAATGTGCAATGTGTGCATGTATGATGTTCATACCCTGACATATATCAAAATGTATAATTACAATGCACCAATAAATGAACATAAAAAATAACATTAAAAAAAGAAAAACTTAAAGCTCAACTCAAGAAAGAATAAAGTATAGAATATACGCATAAATGGCATTAAGATAGAATATAGTTTAAGTATAGGTGTAAGGTCTAGTTAACTACATTACTCATAGCTTTTAACTTTTAGCATAAGTATAGTTATAGTCTACATAGGAAAGATATAAATAAAAATAGTTTAATAGTAGACATAGCTAGCTACAGTGACATTTACTTTTAGATAGTTAGCATAATATATGTAGCCACATAATATAAAATAGTTAAGACTTATATAAAAAATATATAAAAGGCAGTAGTCAAAAGCCTTTAGGTAGGGTCATGTCTGTCACCTGATAACCACAGCGTGACATTTCCGAGAACAATAAAGAGCTAAGTTGACATTGTGGGAAGAAATGCAAGTTTGCATGGAACCTGAGTAAATTGTGGGGAACATGTTGTGACCATCTGGACAATGGGTTGTTAATAAACGTGGGTAAATGACTGCACTGTAAAGAGTCCTATGATGTACTAAGTAAAAAATATTTTTCATGATGTACTAAGCAGAAAATTGTTAGCGTTAAGACTTCCTAATGTAAAAAAGGCATAAAAAATAAAGTCTGATGCTCGCTGGGCAGAGACAGTGCCTACAGCTTCACTGAACTTCTGAGCCTCCTGTCTCTCATTCCCTCGCCGACCCTACACCTCCTTCAGAGATTCCCCTGGAACAGCCGAGGCTGGACCCTGGCAACATTTCCCACTAGAGAAATATGACATTTGATTTGTAGCCAGCTGTTCTAGCCTAAGAGTCAACAGGGAAGTGACACCGGTAGCCGGCAGGGGTCGGGGCCCTGAGATCAGTAAATGTCTCAGGGAAAATCCCAACCAAACAAAACAATATTCTAGAAAAGTCTGTACACCCCTCTCAAACGGTTAACACCCTGGGCTCCTGGCTTTAATTTATAAACTTTAAACCTACCAGGCACTGTGGCTCATGCCTGTAAGCCCAGTACTTGGAAGCTGAGATGGGAGGATCACAGGTTCAAGGCCAGTCTCAGCAACTTAGCAAGACCCTGTTTCAAAATTTTAAAAAATAAATAAAAAGGGCTGGGAGTATAGCTAGGAGATAGAATGCCCCTGGGTTCAATCCCCAGTACCAAAATAAATAAATAAATAAATAAATAAATAAATAAATAATTGTTTGTGTGTTTGTGTGTGTGTGTGTGTGTGTGTGTGTGTGGTACTAGAGATTGAACCCAGCGGCATTCTACCTCCGAGTTACGTCCCCAGCCCTATTTTATTTTTATTTTGAAACAGGGTTTCACTAGGTTGATGAGAGTCTCACTATTTGCTGAGTCTGTCCTCAAACCTGCAATCCTCCTGTCTCAGCCTCCCAAGTACTGGGATTACAAGCAGGCACCATGACACCTGGCTAAAACTAAAAATTTTAAATTCTGATTGAGGACAAGGGCTGGCAATCCCAGCCATAGTGATATGTGTTTTCTGTCTGGTAAAGGAATCAAAGCTTTTGGTCCAGCCGAGAAAATGCTGGACTCAGCAAGTTTCCAATATGGAAGCAATTTGGAAATGGTTTGGAGATCAATTCCTGGCCCAAAAGGTTTAAATAAACCCAGCCCAAAGCTTTTTACACCAATGATTAAAAATGAAAACAAAGACTGAGTCAAAGCAGAGGTGTGCTGTGCGGCACAGCAGCCCCTGGTGCCATTCAAGGGAAATTAGTGTGAGAGCCAAAGAGATAGAGTCAGCAGTGTGGAATGCTCCGGAGGCCTGCCAGTGGTTTTGTTCCTAGTGTAGCAGAAATGAACACTCCCAGGAAGCCATCAGGGAGAAAGAAGACGTGTGCATAAGTGAGATTAATCAGCAAAGCTAACGCCATCCTAATGAGTCATCTTTGACATCAGAAAACTAGAAAAATACAAGGTCGTGACCTGGTGGGTCTGTGTACTCTCAGAATGTCACAGGACAAGGGCTGATTCCATGAAGGGCCAAGAAGTTCCCAGTATGGGAGAGACAGGAATGCAACTGTTGACGGGTGACATCCTTGGCTTACATGATGGAAAAGAATTTCAGCATGTGTCAGTCAGAGACATAGAGGTTTATTTAGGAAAGCAAGGTATACACATTTGAGCTGGGCGTGGTGGTGCATGCCTGTCATCCTGTACTTGGGAGGCTGAGACAGGAGGATTGCAGGTTTGAGGGCAGCCTTAGCAACTTAGGGAGGCCCTCAGCAACTTAGAAAGACCCTGTTTCAAAATAAATACAAAATACGGCTGGGGGTGCAACTCGAAGGTCGAATGCCCCTGAGTTTAATCTACAGTATAAAAAAAAAAAAGAAATACACATTCAGTGGTGAATGCAGGCCACGTCAAAAATGAGAGAGGCCTTCTGAAGAGCAGGGCTTTTCTTTTTAGGGGACTTTCATGAGGGGTGGGAGGAGGAAGTATAAGAGGATGGCATCAGTCCTGTAGTCACAAGATGATTTAGGGAGTTGTGGGCATCTTTCAAGTCCAGAAAGTGCCTTCGCTATCTTATGGGTAAGTTTCCACTTTGTTTAAACTGTTCAAGGGGGGCAGCTGGGCCCAAGTTTAGACTGTTCACAGGTGAGATGCTCTCAGTGCCCAAAGAGATTCCTCTTTTGTGTGACCTCAGTTGTCTGATCAACAGATACCTCTCTGAGGATGGTCCGCAGTACTCAGGGCAATAAGTAGAGATTTCTCAGAAACTTTGGGGACTAACAGGCCTGACTGAGGAGAAAGGGTGTTGGGGAACTTTGCCGCAGACTTCCATATTAGAGTTACATATTCCTTGTTCTTCCTTTATCTCCTTTCTACCTATTTCTTTTATTTCTTCTATCCTACCTTAAGAAGTCAAAATGGAGCCGGGCGTGGTGGCGCACGCTTGTAATCCCAGTACTTTGGGAGGCGGAGACCGGAGGATCAGGGTTCGCTGCCAGCCTCAGCTCTCTCTCTCTTCTCTCTCCCTGTTTCTCTCCCTGTCTCTCTCTCTCTCTCTCTCTCTCTCTCTCTACCTAGTGAGGCCCTCCGCAACTTCGTGAGTTTCAAAATAAAGCATAAAAAAATAGGGCTGGGGGTGTAGCGCGGAGGTAGAACGCCCCTGGGTTCTATCCCTAGTACTGCAAAAAAAAAAAAAGAAGTCAAAATGGGGGCCCTTATTTTCTTATTTTTTAAACAGGGTCATGCTAAGTTGTTGAGGGCCTCGTTAAATTGCTGAGGCTGGCCTCAAACCTGCAATCCTCCTGTCTCAGCTTCCCAAAGACTGGGATTACAGGTGTGCACCACCATGCCCAGTTGATTATTACTATTCAAAGGTCTATTATTGTCTTCTTCCAGGACCACCTGTTCTCATGAGGCTACTCTGGGTCATTATTCCAAATAGCCAGTGACTTCCATGAAAGAAGCAGCACTACTTCCCTGGTGAAGGCCAGTAGAAATTGTAGTGGTCATCAGGCAACAAGAAGCTTCTAGAAGAATGGACCCAGAGGGGTCCAATGGGAGAGGAAAATGGGTCCAATGGGAGAGGAAAATGGAAAACAGGAATAAAAGGTTTATAAACATCATGCCCAAGAACCAGAATTTTCACCAAGGATGCAGAAAACAGGTTTTGCAAAAGAAAGAGTGGATGATTATCCCAAACCTCATTAGGTCACTAGAACCAAACCCCTAGTTAGTCCCTAGCTGCACACTGACTGATAAATAGGCAGGTCAGCACAGAGCTGAGTGACTTCTCAGCCATTTATAAGAAAGAATGCAGGATGAAACCATCATTTCAAAATGTAAAGCCGCTCGGTCATTTCCAAAGATCTCCATTGCTTCTCTGTGTCTTGAACAGGCCATAATAAAAACTTCACAACTGTAGCTGGAGTGATGGCTCACACCTCTGATCCCAGTACTTGGGAGGCAGAGACAGGAGGCTAGCCTCAACAAATTAGTGAGTCCCTGTTTCAAAAAGAATTAAGGGCTGGGGTGTAGCTCAGTGAAAGAGCGTCCCGTGGGTTCATCCCCAGGACCATACACACACACACACACTCCAAAAACAAGAAAACCTTCACAACCATGAACTTCAGGTGTGTGTGTGTGTGTGTGAGAGAGAGAGAGAGAGAGAGAGAGAGAGAGAGAGAGAGAGACCCCACATACACAAAAGAGAGAGCTAGAAAGAGAGTCAGATCATTAAATTTGGGGATAAGTTAACCTTTTGAAGATCAGCCCTCTATGTGATACGGTGCTATTATCATAGCTTCCTCCTTTAGTATCTTTCCCTTCCCTCATTCCTCCCCACACCCCCACACCTTCTCTCTCTCTCTCTATCTCTCTCTCTCTCTCTCTTTTGGTACTGAGAATTGAACCTGGGGGCATTCTACCTTCAAGCTACAACTCCAGCCCCATTCTATATATTTTATTTTGAAACAGGATCTCATTAAGTTGCTGAGGGTCTCGCTAAATTGCTGAGGCTGGCCTCGAACCTGCGATCCTCCGCCTCCTGAGTACTGGGATTACAGGTGTGCTTCATCACACCCCACTATCTTATCTCTCTCTCTGTCTTTTTTTTTCTATGTATGTGTGAGTGGTACTGGGGATTGAACCCAGGGACACTCTACCTCTGAACTACACCCCAGCAACGGATTTTATTTTTTTATGTTGAAACAGGGTCTCACTGAGTTGCTGAGGCTGGTCTCGAACCTGTGATCCTCCCATCTCAGTCTCCCAAGTACTGGGACTACATCATGTGCCACCAAACCTGGGTTATCTTATCTCCTTGAAAGGACCAAAGCCTGAAGATGAGAACCCATAGCTGGCTGCTCACGCCTGCTGATGCTGCCCTACCCATACACGGAGAGCTGTCACGTCTGAACTTTACACAGACCCAACCATGTGGCAGCCCAGTTCCCCTGGTCTTTCTTCTTCAGAAACCACCACAGAGCTGCCCTCCAATTCTCAAGCCATCAGGCTCTCTGCCTCTCTTGGATCAGCATTTCCTCTGTCATTTCTTTTTCTGAGCTCTAGTCTCCAGCCCAGTGTGCTCCGGCCTCTCCCTGGTCCTCGGTTCTGAGCAGTGTCGCCCGGTGCAGATGCTGGCGGCTCAGAGGGAGCAGGTTCTCCTTCTGGTTGTCCAATCGTTCACTCACCTAGACACCAATACATCATGCGCCCACTGCCTTTCAGTGAGTACCGTCCATCACCTGCTCTCTTCCAGCTCCCGTGCTTGCTGCTGATAGGTCAGAAACAACGAGAAACTCAGAAGAAAATAAAACCAGGCTTAAAAAAGAATGTTTATAGCAGCTTCCGGTTCACAGCAAAATTGAAAGGAAGGCACAGTCATTTCCTGTATGCTCTCTTCCTGCGCCGCATATACAGCCTCGTCCATTGCAGCACTGCCTACCACATGTGTACCTTTGTTGTGATTGATAACCTCCATTGACAGATCCTTATCACTCCAAGTCCCAAGTTTATATCAGGGTTCACTTTGTGCCATTGCATATTCTATGGGTTTTCACAAATGCACAGTAACATGTCTCCGTCAGCACAGTGTCACACAGAGCACTCCCGCTGCCCTAAATCCCTCTGTGTTCTGCTTACTTTTCTCTTCCTCCCAGACCCTGGCAACCACTGATCTTTCTTCTGTCTCCACAAGTTTGCCTTTTCCAGAATGTCACGTATTTGGACTCATACAGTATGGAGCCTTATTAGATTGGCTTTTGCTTAGGAATATGCATTTAAATTTCCATGGCTTCTTAGCTCTGTGTGTGGGGGGGGGGTACTGGGGATTGAACCCATGGGCATTCTGCCTCTGAGCTACACCCCCAGCCCTATTTTATTTTGAAACAGGGTCTCAGTAAGTTGCAGAAGGCCTTGCTAAGTTGCTGAAGCTGGCTGCAAAACTGAAATCCTCTAGTCTTAGCCTCCCAAATACTAGGATGCCACCACACTGACTTCTTAGCTTTTTTGTTTTGGTTTGGTTTTTGGTGGTGGTATGGTGGTACTGGGGACTGAACCCAGGGGCCTTCTACCTCTGGGCTACACCCCCAGCCCTTTTTTATTTTTGAAACAGGGTCTCACTAAGTTGTGGATGGCCTCACTAAGCTGCTGAAGCTGGCCATGAACCTGTGATCCTCCTCTCAGCCTCCCAAGTACTGAGATTACAAGCAAGCACCACCATGCCTGGCTTCTTAGCTCATTTTTACGTGTTAAATAATATTCCATTGTCAATGTATATGGTTTACCCATTCACCCACTGAATGGATATCTGCATGCAAAAGAATGAAGTTTGAGCCTTACTTTATACTGTATACAAAAACTAACTCAGAATGAATAAGACACCTATATGTCAGAGCCAAAATTGTAAAACTCTTCAAAGAAAACATCCGGGTAAATCTTCATGACCTTGGATTCACATTCATTTCTTAGATATGACACCAAAAGCACAAAGAACAAAAGAAAAAATTAAAGAACAAAATTAAGGACTTTTGTGCTTTGAAGGATGCCTTCAAGAAAGTGAAGAGACGAGCCGGGTGTGGTGGTGCCCGCCTGTAATTCTAGTACTTGGGAAACTGAATCCCAGTGCTTGCCCCAATTTGCCAAATCAAATAATTGGGATAAGTCTTTGGGAAGAAAGAAAAGAAATTTTATAGATTCACTAGAAAAATGGAGGAGTTGATGAACTTAAATGTTCAGGACCAAGACAAGCCAGATTCTCCACAAAAGAATCATGTCCCTTTGAAGAGTTAGCTCTTCAGGGTCACACAGGTGTGCTCATCAGAAAAGACACGTTTCCCGTCTATGTGGTCCTTGAGGCGGCTCTTTTTCAGACCCATGGGCACCAGGTCCTCATCCCTCAGTCAGCAAATTGATTAGAGCATGTTATTGGTTAACAGGGGGAGAAAGAAAGAGGGAGGACAGAAAGAGGGGAGGAGGGAAAATGTCAGCTTTGAAACAGGCCATCTCTGAGCTGCCAGGGTCAGAGCTCTGAAGTAGAAATCGTCCCCATTACACTTGGGAGGCTGAGACAGGAGGATCCAAGTTCAAGGCCAGCCTCAGCGACTTAGTGAGTCCCTGTTTCAAAATAAAAAATAAAAAGGGCTGAGGTGGAATGCCCCTAGGTCCAATCCCCAGTACCACCCAAAAAAAAAAAAAAAGTGAAAAGACAATCCATAGAAAGGGAGAAAATATTTGCAAATAATATATCTGATAAAGATGAATTATCCAGAATATATAGAAAACACAGTTCAACAAGAAAAAAGACAAACAACCCAATTGTATAACAGGCAAAAGACTTGAATACACATTTCTCCAAAGAATATGTACAAATAGCCAACAAGCACATGAAAAAAAAATGCTCCACACCTTTAATCATTCTGGAAATGCAAATTAGAATCACAAAGAGATGCACTCCACATCCATTAAGATGAGTACAATTTAGCTGGTCGTGGTGGTGCACATCTTAATCCCAGTACTTGGGAGGCTGAGATAGGAAGATTGCAGGTTCGCAGCCAGCCTGAGCAACTTAGCGAGACCCTGTTTCAAAATAAAAGATAGGAAAGGCTGGGGGTGCAGCTTGGAGGTAGAATGCCCCTAGGTTCAATCCCATTACCCCCCCCAAGTACAATTTAAAAGAAGGTTTCATATAGTAAGTATTGGTGAGTATATGGAGAAAGGGAATACATGGACATGGCTGGAGGGGCTGTACAGTGCTGGGGCTACTGTGCTAAGCAGTGTGGTGGTTCCTCAAAAAGCCAAGTACAGAGCCGGGTGTGGTGGCACACGCTTGTAATCCCAGTTCTTGGGAGGCTGAAACAGGAGGATCTGGGTTCGCGGCCAGCCTCAGCTACTTAGCGAGGCCATCTGCAACTTAGTGAGACCCTGTTTCAAAAATAAAGAATAAAAAGTAGGGCTGGGGGTGTAGCTCGGAGGTAGAATGCCCCTGGGTTCAATCCCCAATATCACACACACACAAAAAAAGTCAAGTACAGAGCCAGGCATGGTGGCATACGCCTAATAAGCCCAGTACTTGGGAGGCTGAGACAGGAGGATCGTAGGTTCGAGGGCAGCCTCATCAACTTAGTGAGACCCCATTTCAAAACAAAAAGGGACGGCCGGTCGTGATGGTACACGCTTATAATCCCAGTACTTGGGAGGCGGAGACCGGAGGATCCGGGTTCGCAGCTAGCCTCAGCTACTTAGTGAGGCCTTCTGCAACTTCGTGAAACCTGGTTTCAAAATAAAGTATAAGCCGGGCGTGGTGGTGCACGCTTGTAATCCCAGTACATTGGGAGGCGGAGACGGGAGAATCCGGGTTCGCGGCCAGCCTCAGCTCTTTCTCTCTCTCCGTCTCTCTCTCTCTCTCTCCCTGTCTCTCTCTCTCTCTCTCTCTACCTAGTGAGGCCCTCCGCAACTTTGTGAGACCCGGTTTCAAAATAAAGTATAAAAAATAGGGCCGGGGACGTAGCGCGGAGGTAGAACACCCCTGCGTTCAATCCCCGTACCACACACACAAAAAAAAGTATAAAAACTAGGGGGGGGGGTGTAGCTCAGAGGTAGAATGCCCCTGGGTTCAATCCCCGGTACCGCAAACAAACAAACAAACAAAAACAAACAAACAAAAAAAAAAAACAAAAAGGACTGGAGGTGAAGCTTGGAGGTAGAATGTGCCTGGGTTCAATCCCCAGGACCACAAAAAAACATAAAATTAAATTAAAAAGTCAAGTGCAGAATTCCCTATGACCTAGCACCTTCACTCCCAGAAAAATACCCCCAAAATTGAAAACTGGGACTCAAACACTTGTGCACAAATGTTCATAGGAGCACTAGTCACAATGGCAAAAGATAGGAACAACCCAAGTGTTCATCAGTGGATAACAGATAAGCAAACAGGGAAGGGGGGTAGGGTGGCAGTGTAATAGGTGTAGGGTTGACTTCAGAATGATGAAAACATCGACATTAGAGAGGTGGTGGTCCGAGCGCACTCAATGACAAGTCTTTAGACTTAGATTATGTATTTCCTAAAATATCTACTTTTTTGCTGGATCAAGGGTTGTATTCAGACAGGCTAGGCTTGGTGTTGGGGAAGGGGGGAGTCAGGGTATTAGTTTTGAACCAAAAAAACAAATCATATTACCCTCTCTTTCCCAAATTTCAGCCTCAGTGATTAGGGAAGGGGGAAAGATGCTGTGTTGACTGAGATTAGGAGTCTCTCTCTTCTGCAGAGTGGAGGCGGATGCCTGAGAATGGCTGTGATCCCTGAGCACTGCAGAAAAGGGCAGGAGTGTACATAGAGGCAGAGGCTGGAGGGTGGAGGCGCGGGAGGGAAAGACAGGACAGGCACCGGGTCTTCCTGACTCCATGACCAGGGCCGGCCCTCCCCAGACCTGTGCACCTCCCAAGCCTCCCAGAGCCTGTCGGGAGGTGGGACGGGCAGGGAGGTGCCCTGGAAGAGCTCTGAGCTGCAGGGTAGGAGAGCAAGATTTCCTTTTTGCTTCCTTTCCCGCATTTCCTTGATTCTCATGACCCAACAGCAAACCAAGGGATCAGTTCGGGGAATGAACCGGGAAGGGGACGCCCTGGCTTGTTGGGGGAGCAGTGTGGGGAACTGCCAACCCTGCCAGCCACCATCTGCGGGAAGTCCCTCATGGAGAAGGGACTCACTGAAAGATGATCATGGAAAGATGAATACAATTTCATGGAGGAGAGAGGGTGGGGTGCATGAATCCTCCTATAGACCCTGGGGAAGGGTTGTTGGGGCTGGAACCCAGGCTGCAGGGCTAGGGCTATGGGCCCTTTTCCTGTTTTGTCATGTCCCAACAGAGAAGCCGACCCGAGCTGGACGCATGGGTGGATGAATGGGCATGTGAAGGTATGTGGCTACTTCAAGCAAGGTAAAGAAGAGCCAGGGTAACACAAGAAGCAAATTCAGATCTCCAGTGCAGTTGGTCTGGGCTCTGATGCATCCTGACTTCATGCTGGTCCCTCTGCTTGGAATCCCCCTCCAGGCCTTGACGTGATGGACTCTGGTTCAGGCTAAGAGCAGGTACTGTGGTGATGAGGGGATGCACAGGTCTCAACTCAGCCCAGCATCCCTGTTGTGATTCAGGCATTGAATCCCAGCTTAGTGCTAATGGGAGGTGGTGGTGCCTTTAAGAGGTGGGACCTAGCGGGAGGTCCTTAGGTCACTGGGCGCATGTCTACAAAAGGTAGTTCTGTGACTCCTAGGTACTTCTTTTTTTTTTTTTTTTTTTTTGCAGTACCGGGGATTGAATCCAGGGGCGTTTTACCTCCGAGCTACACCCCCGGCCCTATTTTTTTTATACTTTATTTTGAAACCGGGTCTCACTAAGTTGCGGAGGGCCTCACTAAGTAGCTGAGGCTGGCCGCGAACCCGGATCCTCCGGTCTCCGCCTCCCAAGTACTGGGATTACAAGCATGTGCCACCACACTGGGCGCACTCCTTGGTAGTTCTGCAAGACAACTGTCAAGAAGTCTGAGTTTGGCCCCACCCTCCCTCTCTGCCCTGGATAGAGATGGAATCACTCATTTGTTCCCACACATGTGGCTGCCCTGGCACTGTCATCCATGTCACGATGTGATGCAGGCAAGGTGTGCTCCCCATGCATGTGCTTTCAACCTCTAAAACCATGAGCTGACCAGGCTTGGGAGGCTGAGACAGGAGGATCACAGGTTCCAGGCCATCCTCAGCAATTTAGTAAGACCCTCAGCAACTTAGCGAGACTCTGTTTCAGATTAAAAAAAAAAAGTTAGCCAAACAAAACTTTCCTCGTTATAAAGTATTTATAACGAGGGTATTTTGTTGGGTATTTTGTTGTAGTAACATGAAGCTGACTAACACAGGCTGCCTCCACTTCACCCGCCTTCACCCTCCAGCCCTACTCAACTCCCTGGGGTCTCTGAGCCAGCAGACTCCCTTACACATGAGCTGTTCCCCCACCTGAAAGATAATTGCCCTCCTCCTTGGGTCTGTTAACCCTTATTTGTTCTTAGGTCTGTCTGAAAACCCAAAAGGGGTTCTCCCCTCTAGTGCATGGACTCCCTCTCCTATGGCTGCCTGGGTATGTGACCTGTATATGTATATGTATATGTGACCTGTCTCCTCCTCTCTGGAACAGGTGGGGTCCTTTTACTCCTTTGGGATTCTCTAAACACCAAAGAAACAATCCCAACCAACATCTCCCAGAATGAAGTGTGACAGCTGGAGGTGCACACAACAGAGGGGGGTGGGGGCTGCTCCTGGGCCTCTCTGTGCCTGGCAGCAACCTGTCGTCTAACCTGCAGTTTAGTCACCCCCACCTAGCATCTCATGCCTGTGGTGCCTCCAGGAAGCAGAATCGGGGACCATGTTTTGTTCATACAAAATATACAGCCCAAAACTTCTTGATTCCAGGCCGACTCCATCAGTGCTGCAGAACTGGGCAACTGGTCCCCAAAGTACCCTCTGGTCCTACTCACTGGTCAGCACAGGCTTGGATATGCGTGCCTCCTCCAGTCTGCCTGTGAGGATGCACAGCACCAGTGGTCAGGGGGAGTGGACAAGTCTGGGCTGGCTCCTTGTGAGCTTCTGTGGTGTCAGGGACCCCGCGAGCCTGCAGAGAGCTCAGGGAATAGAGTGCCTCTTCCAGGCACAGTGATGGGACAAGAAAGCAAACATAAGCTCCACTCATCCCCTAGTTGTATGGGACTAGGAACAGGAATGATTCCCTGTTTACAGAGGACATTCATCCCAAGAGAGCCTAGAAATAGGATGAAGGACAAGGTAGATGCCACCATGGATTACAGAAGAAAAATGGCAGCCTGAGTGTGTGCGTGTATGCACACATGTGTAATGAACGTGAGCAATCACCTGTGCACACGTGCGTGGAGTGAGGGCTGAATGCTCAACTCTGGACTCACCAATTTTGGACTTGGCATAAAGATTATTCCTTACCTTCCCCGATCCCCCCACCCACTGGAGTAGCTGCCCTTCTTGGGTGCTCAAAGAACAACCCTATTTGTCCACTCAGAGCAGCTGTCCTACCGCATCCAGGCCATCTGGCTTCTGAGTGGCATGGCCAGGATGTAGATCACATTGGATCCAAGGTGAAAGCCCAGGCTCCCATCAGGGAGTCACCATGCTTCCTGCCAAATCTCCAGGACCAGTGGAGAGTGGGGGTTTGTACTGCCGGCTGCCTCCACATCGTCCTGCGCACACAGCCCAGCTCAGCAGCTCACAGCGGCAAGCACCCATGTTTCTCTTCCCTCTGTGGGTGGACCATGGCCTGTTGGACTCAGCTGGGATTGGCTGGGGTGGCACCAGCACCACAGGCATGGCCTCCTCAATACAGAACAGAGGAGAAAATTCTTAGCCACACCACCCAAGCTCAGGAAAGCCCCAGATCACAGCACTGTTGGCCACCTCCCACTGTGAGCCATGGTGGGATGGGCGAGAAAGAGGGCGCACAATAGCCTGGTCTCCTGTAGAGGTCAGCAGAGAGCTAGTCCTGTCCACCTCACGAAATGGTAGATGTGTGATGCTGTCGTGTCACCCCCACAGAGCAGCGGAGGATATAGTCTTGCTCTGAAAGGGGACATAGCCCAGCAAAACTGAAGAACCAAAGTAAAGCCATGACAGGCTTTAGTTAAAGCTTTAAGTAAAATAGGCTAAGTATCTGTTTCCTAGAAGTTAAGTTTCTATAGCCTGTTGCCCCATACCCTGTAGAAACCATTAAGTGTGCTAATCTGATCTTGTCCCTAGCAACCCCTAGAAACAGCCAATCGGTGTCAAGCATACCTGGGTTTAGAACTCCAGATAATTTGGGCTGGACGAGGCCACTCTGACCAGAGTCAGAAGGCCCTCACCCATCCTGGACATTCCTGAGGAAGGTAGTGTGGGCCCAACCAATCAGCTAAAAGGTCACCATATAAGGTTAACGCTTCCCTAACGATGACCCCTACCTAAGGCGCGAAAATTAAACCAACCAGGGAACGCCAACAAGCTTATGTTTTAAACTAACCTATCAATGTAAAGGTGGGGTGGGCTGCCTCCTTAAGGGATAAAAGCTTTGTTCTCGGAGAGCAAGGGGCTTCTCCCTGTAACCACTGCGTTGGTGCACGTTAGGAGCCCAAGCTCGAGCTTGAATAAAAGACCCTCGTGTGTTTTGCATCAGAATCGGCTCCTGGTGGTCTTTGGTGAGATCATGAACTTGGCACTTCAAAACACCTACTATGCGCCAGGGACTTCGTAGACATTATCTCACTTAATCTTCAGGAAATGAAAAATCAGAACCTCGACCAAGTCACACTAGACCAAGGTCACACTAACAAGCAGCAGATCCTGAGTTCAAAGCCAACTCTGACGATTTTTATTTTCTTGGTTTTTCCTGAAAAGAAGTCCATTCTTAGCCCAAGCAGGACATCTGACCCTGCCATTAAACGTCAAGGTCTTTTTGACCCATTTTCCTGGAGAAAAAAAGGGGGGGAGATCTATATTAGCTCCAAAAGGTAAAAAAAGCACAGGTAAAACTTTAATTTCCTAAATTGGATAAATTAATTATAATAATTGTCCCCAGAGAAAACTTGGAGAGGTTATACTTGGCAACACTTACGTGATTTTTTTTTTTTTTTGTATGTGTGTGAGATACTGGGGATTGAACCCAGGATCCTTCTATCTCCAAGCTTCACCCCCAGCCGTTTGTTTGTTTGTTTGTTTGTTTGTTTGTTTGTTTTTGAAACAGGGTCTCATTTAGTTGCTGAGCGGCTCCCTAAGTTGCTGGAGCCCGCGAACCTACAAGCCTCCTGTCTCAGCCTCCCAAGGACTGGGATTACAGCTGCGCGCCACCACACCCGGCAATGTGAAATTTTAAAACCCATGGGTAAATCAGATCTTCATTGAGAACTTTATAAGGAAAAGAATTTATCCCAGTGAAGATACCAATTTTGGTGAAATGGAAAAGTAAATGAACAGCCCGAGGAAGAGCATGTCATTCTCAGCACTGACCAGAAGGTGACAGCAAATACCAGTGATGGAGCCGTCCCGGCCGCGGCTGTCGCTGCCAGCTCCTCCGCCCAGCACCGGAAGGGGAGGCTAAGATACTTCCCGGCAAGGGTAAATAAACAAAGCCCTGCTGGGAACTTGTTAGAATGCAAATCTCCGACCCCCGAGTCAGAAACTTCTAAGAATGAGACCTAGCCATCTGCGTCTTAAGGAGGCGGTTTGGAAGCAGGTTCAGGTTTAACTACCTTTGGCAAACCCTGTAGCAGGCACCAGGCAGTTTTCTCCAAAATTCAGAGGCACTACAGTACAAGCAGATTATGGGTTCCCTTATTTTGCCAAACAGCTTCTGCCCAGCCGCTGAACTGCTTTTTTTTTTTTTTTAAACAAAATGCAGGCAACGCAGTATCGAATCAGATACCTCCCACTCCTGAGCAGGGGAGGCATGGTGGAACCCAGTGTTTGCAGGAACTGGCCACCCTTGCCCCCAACTGCCCTCCTGGCCCTGGTTCCGTGGCCACTGGCCTCCATCCAGCCTAGCCCCTCTCCTGCAGTGATGCTCCTCACACCCATTACCTGGGAGCAGAAGTCTCTTCTCCGGAAGGGATCCTAGGATCTACCCCAGGAAGTAGGTAGGGTGTCCATTTCTGTGACTTGGCTCCTCCGCAGGTCAGGCACAGGAGGTCGGATGTTATTTACAATGGAGTAATCTCTTTCCAGAGTGCCCCAATTGATAAGTTTGAGGGGAAGTCCAGACCTGGCCCCCACATTCCACCAGCTCTGCCCTGGTTCCACCTCCTGGTAGGATAGAATATAAAAGATAGGTCAAAAGGAGGGCAAAGGAAACTATGACTTTAGTCTGAAAGCCTTGCGTGTCCTCATCCCTTCACTCCCAAGCCGGTGTTCATTCCTCCAGGCCTGTCACTCCCAAATTTCTGGGAAATCTACAAATTGTCACTTATAATGCTAAAGTTACTGGAAATTCACCCACTTATGAAAATTGCCCTGTGCCATGTACACGTATTTTTAGAATAGATTAAGCAAAGGGAGATCAAATACTTCTTAAAACCTATCACACAAGGTGCATTGCAAACATTATCTATTGATCATACAGAGGAGACAACATCAACATCAAGATCCTGAGGACAGCCAGACTGGCACCGTCCCTTCCCAGGCGCGCCCCTCACCAAGGGTCCTTTCAAAGAACCCAGGGCCCCGCACATGCGTCTCACCCCGAGGCAGCCAGCATGCGCCCTGGAACGGGCACTCCATGCTTTCCTGAACACCTTTCCTGCTTGGGCCTCTATCTGACCCATCTTGAAATTCTTTTCTGTGCTGTTTATAGATAACCTCATCATCCTTAGTGGAGGTCCCCCTGAAGGGGGACCTGAGTCCTCAGCCCCTCTCTTGTGACAGGGCATCCTAGCAAAGGAGTGTTGGGGCAGGTTGGGTGAGGGGCAAAGCACAGGGTGGATTTATTTATTTATTTATTTATTTATTTATTTATTTATGGTACTGGGGATGGAACCCAGGGGCATTCTACCTCTGAGCTACACCCCCCAGCCCCTCCTTTTTTTAAATTTTGAAACAGCATCTCTCTAAGTTGCTGGAGGTCTTGCTAAGTTCCTGAGGCTGACCTTGAGCCTGTGTTCCTCCAGTCCCGGCCTCCCTGGGTTACAGGTGTGTACCACCATGCCCAGCAGCAGGAGCAGATTTAAATGAAACAGGGTTGTAGGTAAAGGGATCATGCCTGAGACAGTTGAGAAACCACCCTCAGGACAAAAGGCAGGTGCACTCTCAAAAGAGAGACGTGTCCTTTCCTCCCTCCTCCTCCCCCACTCTCCCCACCTACCCTATGGACCAGAGACCAGGTGCCTCATGGAAGCCGGGCCGCCTGACATCTCCAGGGATCAACCGTTCGCTGTTGAGGATCACCTTAGCTTGTCAACTCATTAAAACAAGGGATGTGTTTCCTCCCATCCCCACCCACCCATGTGCTCTCTCGGCAGCTACAACAGCCCACCCCTATTAAAAGACCTGGATGTTTGCGCACACACACACACACACACACACACACACACACACACAAATAGATGAAAACAAAAACCCATCTTTTAAAACCTTGCCCCTGGACAATGAGAAATTACCAGGCTTTAGCCCACCCCAGAAAATCAATAAGGCTTACATCTCCCTTTGTTTGGGGAGCAGCCTGATTTCTATCAGTGATCTCTCCTCTCCTTGGGGTAAAATCCCCCATTAGAGCTTTGTGTGTTTGTACTCCTTGGCTCAGTTTTCATTTCTGTTGTCACCAGGTCAAAATTCTATGGGAGGTTGCCCCAGGTCAGTGTCCTCAGAAACAGCAAGGTTAAGAGAAGCGCAGCGCAGAGTGCTGTATCAGAAACCCCTTAGCTGGGGCTGGAAATGGGGACTGCTTCTAGAGCCACAGTGACCTGAGCCCTTGGCTCAGGTCTTCCAGAGAGTGGGATGTCCCCTTCTCAGTCACAATTCTAAACAGCCTACCCTCTGGCTTCTATGATTCTTTTTTTTTTTTCTTGTACTGGAGGTTGAACCCAAAGGCATTCTAGCTCTGAGCTACACCCCCAGCCCTTTTTAAATTTTTTATTTTGAAACTGGGTCTTGCAAAGTTGCTGAGGGTCTCACTAGGTTGCTGAGGCTGGCCTCAAACCTGCAATCCTTGTGTCTCAGCCTCCCAAGTACTGGGATTACAGGTGTGCATCCCACACCCAGAACCATCTACAACTTTAATGAACAAAATTTCTCAGCACCACATCCTCCGTGTTCCTACAAATGTGGTATACTAACCATAGCAGGCGCCCTCCAGCACTGCACAGGTTAAGAGCCCCTTGCTGGGACCGCAAAGCTTGCACATGAGCCCCACTCCCTCACTCAGCTCTGTGACCTGGGCTCCTTACTTAAATTCTCAGAGTCCGAGTTTGGGGACAAGCACAGACCCTCAGTCCTTTAGTCGCCATTTCAAATTCCAAAAACAGCACCAGAAGCCAATTTCTTGTGGCTTACCTGGCTCCAAAACCTGTCTGGACCTTTGTTACTAGGTGAAAAAACCTGACCAGGAATGACATGAGTCTATTTATGGTCTTTATTGATCCTGCAAAATATGAATATTGCTACATTTCTCTGCGGCATATATGAATGTATTTATTATGGGGTGCTCCCCAGGCCTTGTGGGGAAGTTATAAAAGGTATGGCACATACAGCATCATCTTATTTCCCTAAAATATGTAAGATTCTCAATTTCTTTTTTTTTTTTTTTTTTTTTTGCGGTACTGGAGATCGAACCCTGGGGCATTCTACCTCCGAGCTACACCCCCGGCCCTATTTTTTATCCTTTATTTTGAAACCGAGTCTCACGAAGTTGCAGAGGGCCTCACTAAGTAGCTGAAGCTGGCTGTGAACCCGGATCCTCCGGTCTCAGCCTCCCAAGTACTGGGATTACAAGTGTGCGCCACCACGCCTGGCTAGATTCTCAGTTTCAAGAACCATAAGGCCCTAGGGTCTCAGGGACTTTTGGGGGGGTTGGGATACTGGGAATTGAACCCAGGGGCATTCATTCTACCTCCAAGCTACGTGTGTGTGTGTGTGTGTGTGTGTGTGTGTGTGTGTGTGTATGGAGAGATTAATCACTGAGCCCAGGGGTGTTCTACCTCCAAGCTACATCCCCCAGCCCACTAAGTTGCTGAGTCTCATTAAGAACCTGGAATCCTCCGTCTCAGCCTCCCGAGTACTGGGATTGCTGGCGTGCACCACCACACCTGGCTCCAGACAGGGATCTGTGGATCTCTGGTAGCTGGCCCCTAAGGTGGTCGGGGATTACAGTGGTATATGTCACCCTGTTCCTGGGGGGACATGGGGCAGGTGCTCAGAAATGCCAGCCACTAGGATTGCAGCTGTGTCGGTGTGGTGAGCACTGCTCTCTCCTCCCCAGGGCCCCTGGGCATTTTGTCTTCCTCCTGTCCCTCAAGGCTGCCCTGGGCACTGCCAGTCCTGCACTGTCCTCATAGGGTGGCCCCCTCATCCAAGGGCAGTCCTGTTGCCAGGACTCCCTGCCTCAGGATGCCCCCAGATGAACTACCCAGCCCTCCTCCTGCCTTCCAAACTCAGAAGCCAGGTCGCAGGGACTCAGGTCTCAGCAGCGCCCTCCCTCCCCCACCCTCCACACCTCTCTCCTGAAGGGCAGGGATCTGGTGGGTCACCATCTGCTGGGGGCCTGTTCATTTAGGTCTCCCCAGAACCAGCTGTCTGAGTTATTGGGGTGGGGCTGGGAGCATGGAGGCTGCCCGGCAGCTCCTGGTTGCCTCCTTCTCCCAGGGTCCCCCAGGCCTTCTGAACAGGACATTCGGGACCGTCCATGCCTTCTCCCCTTCCATGCGTGACCAAGGGACTTCCTTCCGGACAGCCTGTGTTCACCCGGCGGCGTGGTGTGGGCTCTCACCCACAGGAAGAGCTTGCTGCTGAGGTTGCCCTGGGGACGATCTCAGTGGTCACTCTCTTGAGATCGTGTACAGCAAAAGCAAGGGGTTTGGAAGGCTGGGACTATGGGGTCAGAGGTCAGTCTCCCCGGGCTGAGGTCGTGGCTGAGGTCACTTGGGCTTCTACCCACTCACAATCCCAGCAGTGGGCAGACGCCGCGAACCCTCCCTCCTCTCTGTCTCTTCTCGAAGTCGCTCAAGATCAGCTCAGCCTCCCCACTTTCTACCCAACCTGCTTCTATGGACAGCCGGCTTCTCCAATACGGCTTCCTTCTTCAAACAGAGTCCCCACTCTTGGGGGTTCCTTGATTCCTGGCTTTCCTGGAGGATATACCCTCCCTCAGGGTTAATTCAGCATTCCTCAGTCAAGCATGGTGGCACACACCTGTAATCCCAGTACTTAGGAGGCTGAGACAGGAGGATCACAGGTTTGAGGCCAGCCTCAGCAACTTGGTGAGACCCCCAGTAACTTAGCAAAATCCTGTTTCAAAATAAAAAAATAAGCTGGGCATGGTGGCACACACCTGTTATCCCAGTACTTGGGAGGCCGAGACAGGAGGATTGCAGGCTTGAGGCCAGCCTCATCAACTTAGCCAGAACCCCAGCAATTTAGCAAAACTCTGTTTCAAAATAAAAAATAATGGGAGTGTAGCTTGGAAGTAGCACACTCCTGGACTCAATCCCCAGGACCAAAAACAAACAAAAAATACCATTCCTTCAAGGGCCTCTGAGTGCCAATACCTGCCACCCCCAAGAATTCTCATCAGTGGGGCGTGGTCAACCTTAGCTACAGGCTGTGGACTGGACTATTATCCAAACTCAGATGCCAGGAGACTCCCAGCTCTTCTGCGGTCCTCCCTGGGCCCGGACGGCCAGGTTGCCTGTTCTTTCTAACTGGCATTCAGCTCCGCACTCCCCTCTCCCCACACCCCAACCCACCACTTGACCTCCTGGAGCGTGGGTTCTAGGAGGGAGACAGCACACATAGTTCATAAACAATGCTGCGTGCCAGGTGGGGACACACACAGGGTAGAAATTAAGCAGTACAGGGAGATAAGAAGCGCTGGGAGGAAAGTCTGAAATGAGGGTCTGGTGCAGGCTGTGATGTGCAGGGTGTGGTTGCAGGGTGTGGTGGCAGGGTGCAGGGTGTGGTGTCACACGCCTATAATCCCAGTACTTGGGAGGCTGAGACAGGAGGATTGCAGGTTCAAGGTCAGCCTCAGCAACTTAGTGAGACCCTGTTTCAAAAGAAAAAATAAAAAGGGCTGGGGTTATAGCCCCAGGATTCAATCTCCAATAATAAAAATAAATATATGAATAAATAAATAAATTAATTAATTAATTAATGGTCTGGAAAGGATTTACTGTCAAGATGAGATACAGGGAGGGGAGGGAATGAGACTGGCAGAGGGATACCTCTGGAGGGGGCGTGCAAAGGACCCAAGGCAGTCAGCAGGGGCATGCTGAGCCCAGGCAAATATACAGTCTAGTCCAGAGGGCCTGGGAGGGTGTGATGGTCACATCTCTTAATCATCAAAGAGCAATAATTAGACATAGATACTTTGTTAGCTTGTTCATCATTAAAAAGACCCCCTTCACAGCAGGTGCAGGAATCCAACATCAAGCTTTTAGAGGGCTTTGATTTTATGCATTAAGAGATATAAAAATGGTGGAAGACTGGGACAAGAGGATCACAGGTTTGAGGCCAGCCTCAGCAACTTAGCAAGACCCCCAACAACTTAGTGAGACTCTTTTTCAAATTAAAAATAATAAACAAAGGTGTAGGGGTGTAGCTCAGAGGTAGAATGCCCCTGGGTTCAATCCCTAGTATGAGAGAGAGAGAGAGAGAGAGAGAGAGAGAGGGAGAGAGAGAGAGAGAGAGAGAAGGGAGAGAAGAGAAGAGAAGAGAAGAGAGGAGAGGAGAAGAGAAGAGAAGAGAAGAGAAGAGAAGAGAAGAGAAGAGGAGAAATGGTCCTACTTAGTAGGCCAATCATCCAGTAACTGGGACTTCCTCCTTAAGAAAATTTCCAAATATTGGAATCCCTTTGTTTATCTATGGGAAGCCTGTCTGCTCCCCAGGACTGGGCACACCGCCCCTGCAGCCCCTGGGAGTGTGAACTCCATCATCGCCACTCCCCCACCCATGGCTACCAGGAGCACCTGCCTCACGGTGTGACCTTAGTCTTCTCTGCCACAGCGTGGTCTGGTGCGCCTCTCCCTTGCCCTCAGGCAGAGCATCCTGCCTTCTCCACCCCGCCAGGAAAGAGTCCCTTCCTCTCCGTTCTGGTCATCAATCTCACTGCTTGGGGTCTCAACACCTGGCACACAACACGCAGAGGAAGAAAGGCTGGTTTGCTCACCGGTCTGGAGATTCCAGCCCATACATGTGGTCCACTTACACCTGCTGCAGGCGGGAGCTGGGGCTCCAGGTGCTTAGGGCCTGATGGAGGGACGCAGAGAGCAGAAGGAGCTCACAGTGGCAGGAGAGGGAGAAGAGCAGCAAGCGCAGCACCCTGGGGCAAGCCCTGCCCAGGGCCACTCCCCCAGGGAGCCTTCGCTGGCAACCAAGCATGAGGTCGAAGTCACTTTACATCCAATCTTTTCTTTTTTGGTACTCAGGATTGAACCCAGTGGGGGTTCTACCTCTGAGCTACACCCCCAGCCTTAATTTATTTATTTTTTATTTTGTTTTTTATTTTTTATTTTTTTATTTTTTGTGGTACTGGGGATTGAACCCGGGGGTATTCTACCTCTGAGCTACGCACCCCCACCCTATTTTTGACTCTTTATTTTGAAACTGGGTCTCACTAAGTCACGGAGGGCCTCACTAAGTTGCTGCAGCTGGCTGAGAACCTGTGATCCTCCTGTCTCAGCCTCCCAAGTACTGGGATTACAAGCGTGCACCACCACGCCCTGCTTACATCCAAACTTTAATGCTCTCCTTTCGTAAATGCCTGCAGATCTGGGCCAGGGGCCTCTCAGCAGCTCTCCTACAGGGGTCTCACAGCGGAGGGAGAACAGCTAGGCTGGCCTCTCACCCACCATGAGTAGAAAGGGTCTTTTCTGGGAGTCTCCCACCTGGGGTAGCCTGCACCCCTCTGAGCCCCAGATGCTTAGGGCCCTTCCCCTCGCTAGGGACGGCTGAGAAGGGCTAGTCAGGGCAGGCCTGGCCCTGCTCTTCGCCTCCCTCCAGTCATCAGGGGAGGATGGAGGCATCCTGAGCCAGACAGAACGCCCCACAGGGGAGTCTGGAACTTACTCAGTATCCGGGGTCAGATGAGAACATTCCAGGTCATGTAGTCTGCTACCGGATGACAGCTGAGAGGTTCAAGTGAGGACAAGACACCCCGGATGGTGCATTCTGATCAGGCTGGCAAGACAGGAGTCCACCATGGCCAATCACTCCTGCTGGGCTGCCCGGCCTGGGGAGAGAGCTCTGACCCTCTGTGAGGGGTGCAGGCATATGTCGTCGAGAATTAGTTTGAAGCCTGTAATCCCAGTACTTGGGAGGCTGAAACAGGAAGATCGCAGGTTTGAGGCCAGCCCTCAGCAACTTAGCTAAACCCTGTTTCAAAATAAAAAAGGGCAGGGAGGGGATGTAGCTGGAGACAGAATACCTTGAAGTCAATCTCCAGTACAAGGAGGGGGGGGGGAGAAGGGGGGAGGAGGGGGGGAAGGAGAAGGAGGAGGAGGAGGAATTAGTTGACAACTGGGCATGGTGGTGCACTCCTATAAATCCCAGTACCTGGGAGGCCAAGACAGGAGGATCGCAGGTTTGGGGCCAGTCTCAGCAATTTAGTAAGACCCTCAGCAACTTTGCAAGACCCTGTTTCAAAATAAAATATATAAAAAGGGCTGGGGGTGTAGCTCAGAGGTAGAATGTCCCTGGGTTCAATCCCCAGTACCAGTAGATGAATAAGAATTAGTGTGACACTAGCTTTAAACACAGTTTAATTCATGGTGCTACCTGGGAAACGATGCCCTGGTTATTTTTCTTAACATGCAGTGCAGAGTGCCCAGGGGACCTTCCCCACAGCCATCACCTCATGCTGCCTGGGCCTCCCAGTCCCTGTCCACATCCGGACCTCCTGGACTCTCTTTCCCCTTTGCTTATACCCTGGTCAGACATTGCTATACATAGATACATAAGGTCCATGATACCAACACACCCCCAGGGACGGGGACACTGAATGACCTGAGAGGCAGTAGTAGCCTCAGGTACAATTAGGGGGTACTGAATAAAAATAAGGGGGTGATGGAAGTGCCCAGGGAACACTGAATACTTTTTTCCTTTTTTTTTTTTGAAAAGGGGACAAGTAAGTTTGGGAATCTATACTGTGTGTAGAAGCTGACCGATGTGGCCAGTTTGGTCAGTGTTAGGGTCTGTCAGGGGTGTCCTGTACTATTCTCCCATGCCCCAAGGGGCTGACTTGGGGGGAAGGTACTGGGGATTGAACTCAGGGTCATTCTACCTCTAAGCTACACCCGCAGGCCTTTTCCTTTTTTATTTTGAAACAGGATCTAAGTTGCTGAGGGTATTGCTAAGTTTCTGAGGCTGACCATGAACCTGAAATCTTCCCATCTCATCCTCCCATGTATTGAGATTATAGGCAAGTGCCAGGGTTGATTCTTCTACCTAGATACCCATGTTTCCTCTAGCCCCTCCCTCAACATCATGGGGAGTTTGGGGGTCAGATCCCCACTGGCTCTCAACTCACCAGCCCAGACCTTTTCTCCCATGGAGATCTCCTCTCAGGGCCTCATCTTTGTGAGGGCACAGTATAGACCCCCGAGATTGCTCAGGTGTGTTTTAGCACCTTTGAATCTCAACAAGAAACAATCATAACTGTAGACACTTTGCTCCCTGAAAGAGCCTCCAAAATAAGCCACTTAAAATTTTTTAATTGGTGCATTGTATATCATGCACCAATTATACATTATCATGTATAATTTATACATGATAGTGAGATTCACAGCGATTAAGTCACTAACGTTACTTGCCGTCTCCTTCTCTATACCTCCCCTTGAGCCACTTGTTATCTGTTTGTTCCACACATGCCAGGCATGGTGTCAGGTGCTGGGGACACAGCAGTGACAGATCTGAGCATGTCACAGACCATATAACTCAAAACAGCGGCCATAATTGGCTACAGTCATGGGTAGGGATGGGGGTGTCATGGTCTGGTCATCCATTGTCTCATGCCCAGTGTGGCCTTACATCTGCTGACCCTCCTAGAATTGCTGTGGCACCCATCTCACTCTGCTGGGGGCTCT
>PVJS01030464.1:0-24071 GCA_004027185.1 Glis glis | reverse complement strand
AGGCCCTCCGCAACTTCGTGAGACCTGGTTTCAAAATAAAGTATAAAAAATAGGGCCGGGGGTGTAGCACAGAGATAGAACGCCCCTGGGTTCAATCCCCGGTACCGCAAAAAAAAAAAAAAAAAGCTGTGTTTGAAACCTTTTCTGGGAAGCTTGTTTTTCTTTCTCTTATGACTTGCATTACCGCTAGGACCTATAACTTGTGTTAATTTATTTACACATAATTCTCTACTTAAAAATATCGATGGCAGGTGTGGTGGCGCATGCTTGTAATACTGGTACTTGGGAGGCTGAGACAGGAGGATCGCAGGTTCGCGGCCAGCCTCAGCTACTTAGTGAGGCCCTCCGCAACATAGTGAGACCCTGTTTCAAAATAAAGAACAAAAAATAGGGCTGGGGGTGTAGCTCGGAGGTAGAATGCCCCTGGGTTCAATTCCCAGTTGTGCAAAAAAAAAAAATATTGACCTCTCTTAATTAAAGCAAATCTTTCACGTTTACTTCACATCTTGCTAGGGACTCCTTATACAAAGATAATATGTGATACCATGAAATACTAATGGTTATCCACCCTACCCCCCAAAAGAAAAACTTGGTGGGTGTGGTGGTGCACACCTGTAATACCAGTACTTCAGAGGCTGAGACAGGAGGATCACAGGTTCGAGGCCAAACTCAGCCATTTAGCGAGAATGAAATATTTAGCGAAAATAAAATATTCTGTTTCAAGAATAAAAAATAAAAAATAAATAAAATAGGACTAGGGGTATAACTTGAAGATAGAATGCCCCTGTGTTCAATCCCCAATACCACCACCACCAAAAAAAAATTAAAAAAAGAAAGAAAAGAAGAAAAACTTTTCTTCCCAAAGTACAGGTAAAGTAGGTATGTTGAAGTGTCTCCTTGCCATGTTAGAATAAGGCTTTCATTTTACAGTCGGGGAGTGGCTCTGACGCCCTGGAGTCCCTACCAGCTTAAAACAAGTCACAATTTTGTAATGATGGGTTTGGACTCATTTTCCTAAGATATAGACTTGAAATTGGCTACTTTGGGGCACTTAATACAGTTTTGAGTTGAAACATTGGCCCTCTTGCCACACATACAGTGGAAAATGAGGCCCATTAACAGAACAAACCATGAGAACCAAAGATGTTTTACCTTGGCCACAATCGTCATTTATTTCCTAGGTGTTCCCTTGTTCTCTGTTGGAATGTTTACTCTGTTCCCGTTGATAACTAAATTTCTAACAGCAAGTGGCAAGCTCCTAAAAATGAGAGCACTTTTGGTTCTTATTGGATAGCAGCCTAGTTTGCTCTAGTGCACATCTGTTCTTTGGAATATTTTTAGAATATTCAGGTGAAAATTCACCTACTATTATTTAATTAACTAGATTCTGGTGGTTTAAAGAAAAAATGAGCCAGACTGTTTTTTAAGTTACTAAAGCCAAACAGCCAATAGATTTTGCAAAATGCTTCTCAGCTCTCTGGAATTAATTTAAATTGGTTCAAGAAACCAGTAATTCTAGACCCTATTATACATGCTTCCCAGGTGATTTTTAAAACGACACAAAAGATGAGTGATGGTATTGGTCCAGGTTTTGGAGTTGGATGGGAAGCTGTGGTTATTTCTTATGAGGGAAGAGGTTAAGAATAACATCTCTATATGTGAACTTGGATGAAACAGAGAGAAGCTGACTTGAGGACTTGGCCCCTTTCTTGCTGTGATACACTGCTTTCCTTTTATGATGCAGAGGAGGGACATTTCTGGGGAAATCTGGTTGGATTTTCTCTTTGTGGGAGGAACAGAGAGATACAATAATAGAAGATGGATAATTTTGATTGGTATCTTTACAAATTGGAACCAGAGTAACAAATAAATTTTTTGAGGTGAAATCAAGACATGTCAGGAAGTTCTCTGAATTCAGCCGTGTTTGAGGAAATAGCTGTTTAGTGTTTTTTAAGGAATTCTGTGATATATTTTGATTATATGCTACATTGTCAGTGTGGGTTATAAAATAGCTTATCTGTGTTTTTTAACAAAAGATTATCATCATAGTATATATCCATTTGCTTATCTTCGTTTATTTAGAATTTTAGTTCTGAGGATGAATTAATTTTGTGTGTGTGAGGTTTATTTTCCAAATTGAAGTCCAAAGATAATTAGTAAATTTAATGTTAAATTGGACCTATTATTCATATACCATATATCTTACAGACTTAAGGTAGATCCTGAGTGATATTTAAAAGTTAAAATTATTTTTAATACTAAGCATAATCTTTTTTTTGGTACTGGGGATTGAACCCAGGGGCATCCTACCTCTGAGCTACACCCCCAGCCCATTTTATTTTTTATTTTGAAACAGATCTCACTAAGTTGCTGAGGCTGGCCTTGAACCTCCAATCCTCCTGTCTCAGCCTCCCAAGTACTGGGCTTACAGGCTGTACCCCACACCTGCTACTAAGTATAATCTTAAATTAAAATTTTCATTCTTACTTGTTTTTCTCTTGTCATTACTTATGAAAACTGGTTGAAAATGAAGTTAAAAGATTTCCTGTAAATCATGCAATTTGATAAGACAGTTATTTACTTTAAACTTTTTCTGAATAAAAACCATTAGCCAAAAATTAGCCGAAATGTTTTTGTTTTTTTTAGGCATCTTTGGAAGTATATGTAAAAATAGAGTAAATGTTTTTTTTACATGCAACTTACCTACTGCATTTGAGGAAAATCTTTTATGTTTGTCTGTAAGCTATTTGTGTGTTCTGAAAGCGTTTGCCAGGATGAACTGAAACTGGTAGACATAAGTAACACTGCAGCTGTAGTTTAAATGGAACCTGAAATGGTAGTCTCTCTCAAAATTTTTAGTAAATGGAAACTAATGAATGCTTCTTTTGTAAAATAGTTTTTGGTTTCTATTGACTTAAAGAAAATTGTTTTTAAAGGATTTTCCCCCTAGAAAAACATTGGTGGTACAACATTTAAATCATTGGTTATAGCTAATTCATTGGCACTCTTAAACAAATTTCTATTCTATGAACATTGGTAATATTAGAAAAAGAAGGAGATGAATGGAAATTATGAAAGCAATAAAAATAATATGGAGATCGTTGTCTTTATTTACATGTCAACCAAAAGACTTAGTGACTTAGTGATATTTGGTTATGACAGTGTAGATTGTATCGTGTGTTCTGAGCAATTATTTCAGGGTCCAGAAAGGTGGCTGTTGTTACCATAAGTGATGGAAAGAAAGGTAAAGTAAGACTATGTTTACCCTTCTAAGTAGTCTGATGTTGCAAATTATAGTGTAAAAAATATGATAATTCTGTTCAAATTTGGGAGAGAGATTTGATTTTGGTTTATTTTAAATTCAGGAAATCAGCTCAAAGAGGCATTGGCCTTTGATTTAGAAGTGTGAAGTCATTCTTATCTAGAAGTTTTCTATTTCCCAAAAAAGCAGCAGTGTGGGATGCTTTCAGCTTGTGTCACCTCCTGTTCCTATGGCAAGCATTTCTAGATCCTTAGCTGCATCAGGAGCCACATCAGCTAGGGGACACTGACCCAGAAGGTGCATTTCATAATCTTAAAGCGCTTAGGGTCAGGTGGGGAGAGAACCAAGCAAACAGTTACTGTAAAATAGCCACAGGCCTAGGATTCTCAGTGAGTGCCTAAGAGGGACACTTGACCAAGCCTGGGGGAGAGGAAGGCACTTGTGAAAAGCTTATGCTTCAACAGACTCTTGAAGAATTAATAAGATTTAGTTAAATAAGGATAAGAGAGAAGGAGGACTATTTGGGGAGGGAAAAAAAGGCGTAGAAAGAGGAAGGCTTGGGTCCCAGAGCAGGACATAATGTTGGAGGAGGGATGGAGATGGGAGGAGGGAGGAGATGAATTGGCAGGTTGGTGGGGGCCAGGTCACCAGGGCCTTGGGTTCCATGATAAAATTTGGAGAATTGTATGCAGTAGGATGAAGTCCAAAGCAGAGAGATCAGAAAAATGGCTATTATATAGGATTATAGAGGCCATATAGCATTATGTTGGAGGATCTGTATTCCCAGTGTTGATGAGGTTTAAAATAAGGTGGGAACAGAACTGAAAAAGAAATCAGAATATAGTAGATATGGAAAGTAGAAGAAAAGTTGACTTTCCTTGGTAATCAGCTGAGTGTGGAGGGTCAAGGGGACAGATGTAAAAGACTGTAATCAGGTTTCAGTGTCAGGCACGTGGGTAGAAGGGAAACAGGATGATCAGTGTTTGTGAAGGGAGATGGAAGGACGTGCTTCCTTTCCTTAAGGAGTAGGAGGAGACCTGAGGTTGTATTTCTTACAATACCAATATGGTATGGGTGCTTTGGAGTTTGGAATGCCTCTGTTGATACTTGAATTGTTAAGACTTTATATTTGCTAGCATATTATTTTGATAATAAGGAGCCTTGGTTGTAATCTTAGTATATTAGGCTGCTGTAGCAAAATACCATATACCTGGTGGCTTAGGAACAGCAGACATAAGCCGGGCGTGGTGGCGCATGCTTGTAATCCCAGTACTTGGGAGGCTGAGACAGGAGGATCCGGGTTTGCGGCCAGCCTCAGCTACTTAGTGAGGCCCTCCGCAACTTAGTGAGACCCTGTATCAAAATAAAGAATAAAAAATAGGGCGGGGGTGTAGCTGGGAGGTAAAATGCCCCTGGGTTCAATCCCCAGTACTGCAAAAAAAAAAAAAATGTTAGGAACAGCAGACATTTATTTCTCACAGTTCTGGGAAGTCCAAGATCAAGGCAGTGGCAGATTCAGTGTCTGATGAGGCTTTGTGTCTTCCTGGGTCACGAATGGACATGTTTTCAGTGTCCTCATGTGGCAGGAGGTTTGAGGGAATTCTCGGGGCCTCTTATAAAGGCACTAAGCTCATTAATGAGGGCCCTGCCCTGTGACCTTCACTCCTCAGAGGTCTTTCCTCCAACCATCACCTTGGATGTTAGGATTTAATATGTGAAATTTGGAGGGACACAAGCATTCAGTCGGTAGTAGTGAGATAAGCCCAGTTCATGGCGATTGGAGCCTCTTGCTTGTCTGAATACAAGACCTCTAATGAGCTCATGAGGACTTAGCTTCTTTTCATCTCTTGGTCTGGCTATCATGGTCATTGGGGCCAGTGACCACCTAGAGTTTTATCTCTCCTCCTCTCCTGGGAGAGCTTTAATTATCCTGACTTAGGTTCTCATCTGTGAACCGTAGTTGTTGGCAGGGAAATGGTAAGGTTCTCCATGTAAGCCTAGGCCATGTGCCTGTGCCTTTGGTCTAACATCAGAGTGGAGACTAGAAGCAGGTTTGCTTATCTTACCCCATATGGTATAGGTTCACCATGGGAAATAGGGGCTCTTTTAAGGAAGGACCAGGTGTTTCTGGAAGAGGGGAGAAGACCACAGAGGTCCATGAAACCTGTGAAGTCCGTTTGCATTCTATTCTCATTAACCTTGACGATTTTTAGTAGTATTTGGTTAAATATGATCGTAGAAATCATGTAGCCTCACAAGGTGGTCATCCATATGAGATAGAATATCTGTATAGATATGCATGTATGTGTGTGCAGTTTGGATTATAATCTAAATTGGGGGTGGGCAGCTTTTGAGCCAAATCCATCTGCAGCCTGTCTTTTTTGTTGTTGTTGTATGGGGGATTAAGCGCAGGGGCATTCTACTTCCGAGCTACAGCCCTATTTTATTTTGAAACAGGGTTTTGCTAAGTTGCTGAGGCTGGCCTCGAACCTGCGATCCTCCTGTCACAGCCTCTGGAGTACTGGGATTACAGGCATGTGCCACTACTCCTGGCTTGCAGTCTGTTAGCATATGACGTACATACACAAAAAAGACTCAATCACTATCCGGAGCATGAAAGGGAGGGAAGGGGGAGGGAATAGGGTGGGATTGGAGGGAGGGCTAAATGTGCAATGTGTGCATGTATGATGTTGATACCATGACATATATCAAAATGTATAATTACAATGCACCAATAAATGAACATAAAAAAAACCACACTCATTCATTCCTCTACATATAGTCTGCATCAGCTTTTTCTCTGCAATGGCATGGTGCTTGTGACAGACACCTGGAGGCCTGTGAAGTAAGTATTCACTATCTGGTCCTTAGCTAGAAAAGTTTGCCATGCACTGATAGTAATGGAGACACATTTTTTTTTTTTTTTTGTGGTACTGGGGATGGAACCCAGGGGCATTCTACCTCTGAGCTACGCCCCCAGCCCTATTTTATTTTTTATTGGAAACAAGGTCACACTAAGTTGGGGAGGGCCTCACATTTAGCTGAGGTTGGCCAGGAATCTGTGATCCTCCTGTCTCAGTCTCCCAAGTACTGATACTACAAGTGTGCACATTCTTTAAAAGCTCTCTGGCAAACTACTGATCCCCAAGAGCCTATCTGGACACTCACAGCTGAGAGACACAGGTTTGTGATCTAGTTGTTAGGGAGTCCATGCTCAAGGTCAGACTTCAGTTTTACTGACTGCCCTTTCTGTCAATATCTGGTGGTTTTTGTAGCATTTTGCAAATGTGCTGCCTGAGAGACCAGGATGGCACTGAGTGGCTAGATGGCGAGAATCACATGCTACTGTGATCTTTATAGGTTTTGTCCCAGCGAATCCTTTGATCCTGAGCGTGCTGGTGAGCAGTGGTTTTCATGTAACAGTGAGTCTTTGTGTGCTGGTCCCCCCAGCTCCTGCCAGTGGTCCTGGCAGTCACGTAAGGCCTGCAGGAAGCGCCTGCTGTTGCCTCCAGAGTGGCCGCCCTTGGGATGCTGGCGTGGCTGTTTGTTAACCTGGCCCCCTCTGCCTCTGTAACTGTGAGCCTGTGTTTCCAAGCAGTTATTTCCCAGCTGTCTGCCGCTTTGTTACATTGTTTCAGGCTGTGTTTCAATGTGCTCTCCAAGTGTTTTGCTTGACCTCCCCATGGGTATCTGCCTGGCTTTAGCTCTAAGCAGCTGTTTGGTATTCTTCTGGTATCCGTTTTCTCATATGGTCTGCCCACTGGTCCTGATTTTCTGTGATTGAGGTTTTGACACCTGCAAAGTGACTCTGCTGTCATTGCTTGGTTGTTGACAGCTTCGTCTTGATGCGTTTTTGTTCTTTGGGCTACCCAGGAGGCCCCCTTGGGAAAAAAAGAATGTCAAATGTACTGCCGGTAGAGGTTTTTTCCTTACCAGCTTTGATCTGGATCGCCATCTTCTGTTTTCTTTCAGAGTCCACCCTTGTCAAATGGTTGCAGTCTGGATACCTGTGTCCTCAGGTAGAAAAATCAGTGTGAGGATGAGGGTTGCCTCCTACAGAATTATATCTAATTTTTGTGTTTTTCAGGAGTGTTGTTGACTTACGTAGCTAAAAATGGAAGTTTTGTAAGACAGAAGCATCTGGCCTTTCAGACTTGTAGCTTGAATGTTGGGCTGACAATTAATACCCAGATTAATCCTTACTGAGTGGAAAATGCTGCCTAAGATGTGATTTTCAATAGTGAATTTGAAAAATAACTAATTTTGAATATGTATGATATGAAACTTGAAAACCTGACAAGTACGTGGAATGTATTTAGCCAACAGCTGTCTGCTCAAAAATAAAACCAAAAAAACATTAAATTTGCTTTTTAATAAAAGCCTATTAAAATTGTTAATTCATAAGGCATGTTGTAAATAATTTTTATAAAAGCAGACATTTAAGTAGAGAGGTTTTGATCTAGAGGTAGCGAATTCATTTTTAAAAAGACTAAGTTAAGCTGGGCGTGGTGGCGCACACTTGTAATCCCAGTACTTGGGAGGCTGAGACAGGAGAATTGTAGGTTCATGGCCAGCCTCAGCTACTTAGTGAGGCCCTCTGCAACTTAGTGAGACCCTGTTTCAAAATAAAGAATAAAAAATAGGGCTGGGGGTGTAGCTTGGAGGTAGAATGCCCCTGGGTTCAATCCCCAGTACCACAAAAAAAAAAAAGAAAGACTAAGTTAGAGGAGACATATTCAATCCAACATATAATACTTGTTTAAAGGGTATCACGATTATTCTGAATTTGTTGAAAGTTCAATCCTAATGTTAAATTTTATGAGTAGATACCTAATCCTCATGTCCTTATGTGTAATTCTGTACATGCCAGAAGCCAAGGAAGAAACAGCTATTGATGACACAGAGGCAGTAAACTTGTTGGTTGTGGTGTTTGCAACTGGTAAATTGTTGATCTTCCTAGGAGACACAGATACACGTGATATATGAATGTATCCAGGAAGCACTTATATAAGGCTTTGAGGTACTTTGATATCAGTAAAATACTTTATGGTAGTAATAGGAAAATGTGTACTGATGAAATCATACCTATAAAACCGGTGTTTATGTTGGAGTTCCTGTCCCAAGTCACATACGAGGTTTACAGGTTTTGCCCGGTGCTCTTGGTGCTGTCATCAATGGGGACACTGCTCCCCTCTGGCAGGGCCTCATGTCTGAACCCAGAGAGCATATTGATTGTACTCTTTAATCACGGCAACTAGTGTGAGCTGTCATCAAGGGACACATGCTTTCCAGCATGGACGCTCTGTTTTCTCCTTCTGAGTTTCAGGACACATTACAATCTCCCTTTTCGTTGCTCCTCTTCAGATCTGGCTGTCATAATTCATTTCTTTTGCTTAGTCCAGGGTAGTTGCTGTAAACTGGCATACGCTTGGTTGTTGCTTCTTTGAGAGTACTGCTCTCTCTTCTAGATAGCCCAGTACTTCCAAATTCTGCTCATTTCCACTTTACTTTTGTGTATGTAAAATAAGATCTGAATGAATCATCATAACTATATGAGCATGATAAATGAAGAGTGCATTAAAAGAAAAAATTAAAGTCATATATTTTAATCATCCATGGAATAAGACAATGAGATAATAGGCTAATTTTTTGTTGTTGTTGCGGAAGAAAAGAGAAATCATGTATGGCAGATCATTGACTAATTGGATGTCCTTAGACTTATTGTTCCAGATTTTCATGTTCTGGCTCTATTCTGGGGGCAAGTGCTGAATCATCTGAACTTGGTTTGCACATCTGTGAAGAAGATAGTAATTCCTGCTCTTTCGTGGTTGGTATGAGCATGAAATCCAATTCAGCTTTATATGTTTTTGTTTCTTATATAATCTGTCAGGCACTGTATTAGTGGAATGTTGTGCAAATGATGAATCATATGTTTTCTGATCTCAAGAATCTCAGAAACCTGCTGGACAAACATCACATATTTTGGTTTCCCACATGAATGAACCTGAAATAAGAGACCATAGTACAGACCTTCAGAGGGATCAGCAAGGACTCATGGAGGAAGTGGCAGGTGATTGGGACTGTAGAAGTCTCTAAATGGTAATTTCACTGTTTTGCATATGTCCACAGCATGGGTAATGATAGAAGGAAAGAAAGCTGCCCAGGATAATGGGCCTTGGCCTAGCAGATAATGAGGGCAGGAGGAGGCAGTGTGACTTAATACTTGGGGGTTTATTTTTTTATTTATTTATTTTTTTTTGCGGTACCGGGGATTGAACCCAGGGGCGTTCTACCTCCGCGCTACACCCCCGGCCCTATTTTTTATACTTTATTTTGAAACTGGGTCTCACAAAGTTGCAGAGGGCCTCACTAAATAGAGAGAGAGAGAGAGAGAGAAAGAGAGAGAGAGATAGGCAGACAGGGAGAGAGAGAGAGAGAGAGAGTGAGAGAGCTGAGGCTGGCCCCGAACCCGGATCCTCTGGTCTCCGCTTCCCAAAGTGCTGGGATTACAAGTGTGCACCACCACGCCCGGCCAATACTTGGGGGTTTAAACACAAACTTAGTAGTGAAGTTTTTAAGATAGTCTGAAGGCAAAAATAAGGACCAAGTCAATTGTGCTTTGTCTCCAGGACTCAGATCTTCCAGGGCTAGGAGTTCTTTTGAGAATACATTGGCTCTGATTTTCAAGATTATGGGAAAGTGATGATATACTACCATTGGAGAAGCTGTAGAGATGAGTAAAGCCACATGGAAATACAAACAGTATTATAAAAAATTCAGTAGCCAGGCATGATGGCACTTGCCTGTAATCCCAGTTCTTGGGAGGTTGAGACAGGAGGATCTGAGGTTCAACATCAGTGTGTGGTAACTTAGCAAGACCCTGTCTCAAAATAAAAGTAAAAAGGACTGAGGGTGTAGTTCAGTAGTAGAACATCCTTGAGTTCAATCCCCAGTATACCGCCCCCTATAATTCTGTAAAAAATATTCAGGTACAAATAGATTATTATATCTTTGTAATAATTATGTGCAAAATATTATATTAAGATCTTTACATATTTTATTTCAGTTCAACCTCTCAACCCAATAAGACAATTCTTATTCTTTTGTGAATAAGAAAACAGGTTCTGGGGCTGGGGATGCAGCTCAGTGGTAGAGTGCTAAGTCTAATGTGTCAGTCAGTGGTTTCAATCCCCAGGACTGCCAAAAAAAAATTCTGTGAGGTTAAGAAACTTGCCTAAAGACATTGGACCATGAAATGATGAACCAGCTTTGAGCCTCGTCATGTCCGTCTCCAGAGCCCAGGCTTCTGACCCACTCCAAGAAAGCGCTGGGATGGAGTAGCATTTGGACGATCTGAGTCTGAATGCCGTTTTTTCCTCCACCAAGGAGCTGTGTGGACTTTCACATTTACTCAAGCTTTCCTGGTCACTCACTCAAGGGTTGGCCAGCTTGTTTTTGCAGGGTACACAGAGATGAATCTCAGTGAATTTTTGTTACTGAAGCAGGTCTTTGGTATCGTGGGTCCCTTTGGCTATCTGATGAAATCTTTGGGCTTCTTCCCTAGAATAATATTTTAGTGCATACAACAAAACACATAGAAATCAGTATGTTGGGATATATTTATCAAAACACTAAAACTCTGATTCACTGTGTAGTAACACATCCATCCTTATTAAGCTATTTGATAGTCACAAGACCAGGTGGTAGGCCTATTAGCTACTGTAAAGTCAAAGTAGTGCCTGGTGTGGTGGTGCACGCCTGTAATCCCAGTACTTGGGAGGCTGAGACAGGAGGGTCGCAGCTTGGAAGCCAGACTCAGCCATTTAGCAAGGCCCTCCGTAACTTTGACCCTGTTTCAAAATAAAATAAGGCTGGGGGGTATAGCTCAGAGGTAGAATGCCCCTGGGTTCCATCCCTAGTACCACCAAAAAAAAAAAAAGCCAAAGTAGTCATGAACATAAATGGTTTTTGGAGAAATTTGCCACAACTGTATTTTGAGAGAATTCTAAGTGTGATTCTTAAAAACTCACTACCATGGCCTGTTGCTGTCATTCATACTTGAAGGCAGCACTAAGTTTTGTTAAGCAACTAGCAATGATAAAGCATGCTTTTTTTTTCATTCAAGTTCAGGAACTTTTCAAATTCTCCCTGTGAAGCATAGGATGAGAACCTCTGGTAGGACAAGAAGACATTTATGAAGATCCTGTGAAGAACAACACAGAAAATTAGGGTTGTGAGGAGTATAAAAGTAGAAGAGTTCTTGGGTTTCACTGCTGTAATCTGGAGGTTGGCTGAGGTCAGTAGTTTGAAGTCTGAGAAGGGTGTGGGAAGGTCAGAGACCACCACTAACTTCCATTAATACTCTAGGGCTTGCAATGATCTGATACAGGATTACCTAGGATAACAAAAGGTTGGAATTTGTTTTGTTTTAGGTGTTGGTAAGTAATTATATAAATTCAAGGGTCTTAGCACTGGGTGTCTTAAATAGGTCAGAATATCTATTTGCCTGGCTTGACTTTTGACTAGTAGGGAATGGCATTGCGACAAAAATTAAAGGAAAAAAAGAAGGTCCAAGAAATAGTTTGAAAGCCAGGCTTAGGTTGAATGAAAGAATGGATCTACTTAATGGGGACTGTGGGGAAAATGTTGGAAACCGCTGATTAGGATGATTTCTAATATCTCTCTTAACTCTTGATTCTTTCACCTTAAACCTCCTTGATATTTGTAACATGTTGAAATAAGTCTGGTTTTCTGTGGATGCTGATGAAAGAAAAGAAAAAAAATGAAAACAGATGGAAAACCTGAAAAGTAACTCATGGTTGATTGACAGCAAACGTGGAGAATGCTTCGGAGAGGAAATGAGATGTTGTCTCCAGCAGATGGAAGTCTGTCAGTTTTTCCTCCACTTTGGAGCTAAGATGACTGTGAGTGGTAGTTTCAGAATCAGAAGGCCGGAAAGGAAAAGCCTATGATCATCATTGTGCAAAGGAGTAAAAGGAAGGGTTCACATGGCTATCCAAGCCTCAGGCCCCAAAGAAAGCCTTCCCTGAAAGATGTGAGTCCTGTCCTTTCTTCTTCTTTGGCCTGTACTCTTTGTCCTCGGGAATCCCTCTATCTGTGTCTTCTTCTCTCTATCTGTGTCTTCTTCTCTCCATTCCATTCCATTCCATTCCATTCCATTCCATTCCATTCCATTCCATTCCTATCTCTCTCTTTCCTCTTCTGAATTCCTTGCTGTGCCCTCCTCCCTTCCCCACTCTCTACCTGCAGCTAGATAATGCTGAAATTGA
This sequence comes from Glis glis, assembly GCA_004027185.1. NCBI lineage: Eukaryota > Metazoa > Chordata > Mammalia > Rodentia > Gliridae > Glis > Glis glis. Next base: position 11,519 of record PVJS01030464.1, on the reverse strand, counting down.
GGAGTTGATGGCACTGTGAGAACCGCTTTTTGTACATTACACCATTCAGCTTTTGACATAAGAGAGACCCCCAAATCACGCTAGGTGGTCCTGGGAGTCTGATAAAGCCAGACTGGAACTAAGACTTGAAAGATAAATGGCAGTCTCTCAGAGATACTGTGAGGGTGTATTCTGGAGGCTGGCCAGAGGTGGAAATACCGAGAGTCAGAAGTCCGCTTGTGATGGCCTGTTGATGGTAGGCTAAGGATCCATACTGAAAGCTATGGGGAGTCTTCGAAAGAGAGAAATGAGACTTGCATTTTAAGAAGTAGGGTGGATAGATTAGAGGAAGAGCCCTTTGGAGATAGGGACAACACACAAGTTAAGATGCTTTTGCACTAAGGAAAAAAAAAGAGAGGTCTGTAACTAAAGCTGAGGAAAGAGAAGGAGACAAATTCAAGGGAGTAAAGAGGTTGACTCTACAGGTATTGGTGACTGGATGTGAGAATGAGTAAGAAAGAATTTAGGAATTTGCCAAAGTTTCAGATAACCTTCTGGGTGCTCATACTATTAACTGTGTGAAAAGACAGGGAGGAAAGTAGTTTTGCAGTGGTAGATGTAGACTGTGTGTGTGTGTGTGTGTGTGTGTGTGTGTGTGTGTGTACCACACACACACACTGGGGATTGAGCCTTGAACCCAGGGGCAATCTACCTCCCAGCTACACCCAGCCCTATTTCCCATGTTACTGTTTATTTTGAAACAAGGTCTCTCTAGGTTGCTGTGAGTCTTGCTCCATTGTTGAGGCTGCCCTCAAACCTTCTATCCTCCAGTCTCAGCCTCCCAAGTACTGGGATTATAGGTGTGTACCACCATGTCCAGCCTAGAGTTCATTTTGGAATATGTTGAATTGAAAGCTCTGCTGGCACAGAAACCATAGAAGAATTACAAGCTACAGTATTAGTGTCTTAACTAGCTTACCATTCATTTTTGTGCACTTGATATGTATTAGCCAGAGTTCTAAGTACTTCGCATGAATTATCTCATTTACTGTTATCAATAGCTCTTTGAGGAGTAGGTTCAATTATTGTGATGGACCTTAAGCCCAGCAGTGTGACTTCATATTTAGAAATTGGTGAAATGTTGTAGGATTTCATTTGTATGAAATGCCCAGCAAAAGCACGTCTTTAGAGGTGTAACTGGAATAAGTCCAGGCTGCCCCACTGCTGGAAGGCCAACCTGGGAAATGAGAGTTGGTAGGAAGGAATCAGGTTTGTTCAAGGGCCGGCAATTGTGAGAAGATGGAGGGGCTATTGCCCCACAGCCCCATCTTGCTGGGCTCAGGGCCACAAAGGACTTTTATAGGGAGGGAAAGGAGCAGCAGGGAGGAAGGCTACTGTGGAATGTGGTCTTCATGTTTTGGACATGTGTTATCTTTTAATTTTTATTTATTTATTTATTTTTGGTGGTGCTGGGGATTGAATCCAGGGACATTCTACCTCTGGGCTACACCCCCAGCCCTATTTTTTATTCTTTATTTTGAAACAGGGTCTCAACTAAGTTGCGGAGGGCCTCACTAAGTAGCTGAGGCTGGCTGTGAACCCAGGTCCTCCTGTCTCACCCTCCCAAGTACTGGGATTACAAGTGTGCGCCACCACACCTGGTTTATGTGTTATCTTTTTATATTTCTCAGGATCATTGCGATGTACCTCAAACTCCTGGGATTAGCTCCTGGAGTTCTTCTCTATACACATGCTACTTTTCTGCAAATTAAAACCTGACCTCTTAACCATTTAGGTGTGGCTTCACTTTAGAATGCAGGACAAAAGGGAAGGACATAAAAGGATTGGTAGGGACAACAGCCTTGTGGGAGGCCAAAGGAAGTAACAGTGGGACAACTACAAAGGAGTGGCCCTGTTATGGAGGAGAAAACCCATTAGTGGTTGCCTGAGAGCAGGAATGGAATTAATATAAGTGAATATCAGGGATCTGATGAAAATATTCTAAAACTGATTTATGGGTAAATTTACTAAAAATCATTGAATCGTATCCTTGAAATGAGTGAATTTTATGATATATAAAAATAAATGTCAGTGAAGTGGTAAAAAAAATGAATGTGTTTGGAGTTGAAACCATGATAAATAATTTGTTTTAGGTGTGTTTTCATTGGTATGTAATTGAAAAATGCTTTTAAAGGTAGCAAGGTACTTCAGAGTGCTTCCTTAATCACAAAGGTGCCCTGAAAATTGTAACTATATTGTATCTTTCCTTCTTATGTCAGTCTTTGGGGTGTTTGTGTGTGTGTGTGTGTGTGCATGTATATGCGGTACTAGGGATTGAATACAGGGGCATTCTACCTCTGAGCTATACCCCCAGCCCTTCTTTTTAACTTTGTGTTTTGAAACAGGGTCTTGCTATGTTGCTGAGAGTCTGACTACCTTGCTGAGGCTGTCTTCAAACCTGTGACTCTCCTGTCTCAGTCTCCCAAGTACTGGGATTACAGGCATATACCACCATGTCCATTTTCTTGATTACTGTGTATGAAGCACACAGTAAAATTACCTCCTATGGTATGGTGTAGGAGGTATCTAAGCTAGTTTCCACCTCCCTCACTTCCCTTTGCTCCTCTACCCTTTTGTATGCAGGGATTGTATTAAAACATTCTTCAGTAACTTGCATTCTACAATTCGATGTTGGAAAGTAAGTATTCAGGGGGTTCTGAACACCCCTCATGGAGACAAGGGAGTGGGACCTTGACGGGCATTGGTTCATGGAAATGTGAACCCAGGCAAGATACAGCCTTGTTTCGAAAAGGTCACATTTTATTAAAGTCAGTGCAAAGAGTTCCCTGTGACTGTGGTGCCCGGCTAAACATTTATTCTTATTTATGCCATCAGAGAATTTGATAGAGTTAAAAATAATAATGAGCCAGGTGTGGTGGTACACACCTGTAATCCCAATACTTGGGAGGCTGAGACAGGAAGATTGCAGGTTCCAGACCTGCCCTTTTTATTTTGAGACAGGGTCTCCCTGAGTTGCTGAGGCTGGCCTTGAACTTGCAGTCCTCCTGCCTCGGCCGCCACCTAAATCATCAGGATTACAGGTGTGTGCCACTGCACCCGGCTCATTGTTCCTTCTAAGTGTGTGGGCAGACACAGGTCAGGTGCCTGGACTTATTTCTGAATCTGAGTAGAGTGTGTCTAAGACTGTACAATAGTACCATGTGTTGCATTATTGTAATAGAAAATGAGAAGACTGATGCATAAGACTTAGACTTGAAAATTATTGAAATGCCCATGAGCCTTTGTGTTTTAACACACAAGCATTTCTCTTACTGCAATTTGTTGAGACAGGGTTCGGCAGTGGGAAGGAAATACACATACAGAGGAGATAAGGCTCAGCCGGGCCTGGTGGCGCACACTTGTAATCCCAGTACTTTGGGAGGCGGAGACCGGCGGATCCAGGTTCACGGCCAGCCACAGCTCTCTCTCTCTCCCTGTCTCTCTCTCTCTCTACTTAGTGAGGCCCTCCGCAACTTCGTGAGACCCGGTTTCAAAATAAAGTATAAAAAAATAGGGCCGGGGGTGTAGCTTGGAGGTAGAACGCCCCTGGGTTCAATCCCCGGTACTGCAAAAAAAAAAAAAAAAAAAAAAAGGAGATAAGGCTCACTGAACCTGCAAAACAGAAATAAAAATCTTCACATTTACAGCAGCACAAATCCAAGGGTGGAAGCTGATAGGGTGATTTGGTCTGCCTGGGATGTTTGTGCCAAGGAGGAGTATATCACCTCTACCCCAATGTGCCTAGAAGCTGAGGTCCTTCCAGCAGCTCAGTGATAAAATTCATCATCACATTGTGAGCCTGCCCCCAAGACAAATTTATTATCTGTTTGCTGATTTTACTTGTGGTAGTAAAAGGTAAAGGACAATTTGTGTATTGTGTACTCTAAGAGGCTTATCTTAGGCACCTAAATTGAACAAAAAGAAAGAAGCTCTTTAAAACATTAGAAACCATCACAGAATGCAAAACAGGGAAGGAACAACATAGACTACTTGGAGAGCCTCAAGGTACCCCTTTTAATTATCCAGAAGGTGTTAACTCAGTAAATTGTTTAGCACTGACAGTGTGTCAGGCATTTTTCTAGGTGTGAGATTAGAAATTGGCAGCCCCGTTTTTAATTTGTCCTGAATTATGTTATTAACAAACCGAAGCAAAACACAACAAAATAAAAACAAGTAGTAGCCAACAAATTATTAGCTTAATTTACTAAAAATTAGGATATCATTCCTCTTGATTCGGATTTCCAGTTTCTTAATTTAAAAATAAATGTTTTTAAAGGATTTGGTGAGAGTGGGCTCAGAGTTGTACATGGAACCGATTATCAGGAGAAGAGTGGCTGTGTCCTCTTTACCAGTTTGATAAACGAGGGAACTTGAGGAGCACAGAGTCAGGCAGCATGCCCAAGGGCATAGAACTGGTTATTGTGGAGTCTGATTTCAAACCTCATCTAATCCAATTAAGAAACAAAACCCCAAAAATGGTCCTTTTGCCCTTCTACATTACAGGATATTGTGGAAATTGCAAAACTAAGCAAGACCTAAATTACTATTACCAAGCTTGTGGAAATAATTGAAATCTATGAAACCTGAATTTCCCTGGTGTGATCCAAAGACAACCTTATATATCCAGGTGGGGATTTTAATTCCCAGGTTTTAGAAAGGGAGCTACAAGAGCTCAGAGTGTGGTTTACTCACCATCACAAATTTACTGAGAGATAGCCTCTAGATTTGGACTGTGGCCCCTGGTGCTGGAGCTTTTGGAATATTGTGAAGATTAAAAGTTAGTTAACCATCTGAATGTTAAGTCTGAATTCAGAAAATGTGTATTTTTGAGAGGATGAACCATATGACAGTGTATTTTGGTCTGTGTGCAGTGGACAAAAATCACCAATTTTTCATGGTTCAGTGAGGATTTCTAAAGAGATCCATCCCTGCACTTATTTTTGATATGTTTTACTTTATGGAGATTTAACACTTCACGGGGAAATGAAAGTTGTATTCTGTAGACGTCAAGGAAGTGTTGGGTAAGTTTATTAAGAGACAAATAAATTGTGGCTCCAAGTAAATAGATTAAGCATGTAGACCTAACATTTAGATCTGTGAATCCCACATTCACACCCATTCTGGATTCTGGAGAGTTGAATCCTGTGGACTGCAGAGAAGAAGCGGCACTTTCCTCTCTTAGCATATAGATTAAGATCACTGAATGCTACTCTCTAGAGCTTAATACATTTCTACAGCTTTTTGCTGATTATATTTTAAATAAGTCTGAGTCATAAAATACAGAGACAAGATAAATAAGCAAAGATTGGAAATGAAGCCGGGCGTGGTGGCGCACGCTTGTAATCCCAGTACTTTGGGAGGCGGAGACCGGAGGATCCAGGTTCGCGGCCAGCCTCAGCTCTCTCTCTCTCTCTCTCTACTTAGTGAGGCCCTCCGCAACTTCGTGAGACCCGGTTTCAAAATAAAGTATAAAAAAAAAATAGGGCCGGGGGTGTAGCGCAGAGGTAGAACGCCCCTGGGTTCAATCCCCGGTACCGCAAAAAAAAAAAAAAAGATTGGAAATGAATAAAATGTTCACTTGAAATTTTTTAACAGTCAGCTCCTTACTTTGCAATAGAGAGTGAAAATATCATGCAGTACAGAAACTTTGGGCAATGCCTCTTCTCTCTCTCTCTTTCTTTTGGGGATATAAAGTATTGAACCCAGAGGTATTCTATTTCTGAGCTACACCCCTGGCCCATTTTTTTTTTTTTGAAACAGGGTCTTGATAAGTTGCTGGGAGTCTCACTGTGTTGCTGAGGCTGGTCTTGAACCTGTGATCCTCCTGTCTCAGCCTTTCAAGTTCTGGGATTATAGGTGTGTGCCACCACACTCAGCTGCCTCTTTCGTTTTTATATCTAAATTACTCATGTTCTTTATACCTAATTATTCATGTAGTGATTTCCTTTGGGCAAATGGCTAATTGAGAAAACATGAGTCTGTGTCACTTTTATTGTGATGTTTTAATAATGTAGGGGAAAGAGCACAGTTATGGCCCCAGGTACCGTAGGGTACATTCTCTGATTCCATTGGTTTTCTAGTCCTGTGACTACAAGAAACTAAGCATTCTCTTAGACTCCTATTTAACTGCATAATGAAATAATGATGTCTGTATCCTAGGGGGATTTGAGGTGAGATGTGTAAAGTTCTTTGCAAATAGAACAGGCTAAATAAATGGTAGGTTTCCTTCACAGTTTTGTTAATTGCTGAAACTATTTTTATAATTATTTACAATAAAAGTGATTCAACTTTTAAGGTACAATTAGAAGTTTAACTGATCGCTACAATTGCATACTTTCTGCTCATCTTTTCTGTTTTTTTTTTGTGGTGGGAGAGAACAGCTTTATTGAGTTATAATTCATATATCATACAATTCACCATTTAAACTTTAGAATTCAGTGACTTTTAGTGTGTCCCAAGATCTCCATGATTTTCACCACAATGATTAGAATATTTTAACTGCTTTTAACAGAAACCCCATGCCCTTCTATACTCTCACTTTATGTTAGTGTGCAGCCACTAACACAACTGACTTTCTGAATAGTTTTGCCTGATCTGGACTATCATGTAAATGGAATTAATATAATACTTGGTCTCTCATAACTGGCTTCTTTCACTTAGCAACATGTTTTCAAGCTTTATCATGCCATAGCATGCATCAGTAATACCTCATTCCTTTTTTATAGCCAAGTAAAATTCCATCATGTGGATACTCCACATTTTGTTTCCCCCTACATCAGTTGATGGACATTCAGCTTGTGAGTAGTGCTCCTCTGGCTATTTGAACTGTGCTGCTTTGAACCTTACTGCACACCTTTTTTCAGGTAAATACGTAGAAGTGAAATTCCTGACACAGTCAACCAGTCAAGGAACTGCTAGATTGTTTTCTAAAAGTGGCCGCACCATTTTACATGCCTATGTGCAGCCCATGAGGGTTTCATGTCCTCCACATCTTCACCGCCACTTGTTGCTGTCTTTCTGATTCTAGCTGTTCTAGTGGGTGTGGACTGGTCTCTCTCACTGTGGCGTGGGTTTGCATTCTCTTGATGAATTGCATTGTTGGGCCATGTCTTTTCACACGTGGCCTTGTCACTTAGTTATGACTCATGAATAAAACAGAGAAGCCTTGACTTTTTGTTTTATTTGTCTCATCTAATACCTAGTGGCCTGGTGGGGAAGAGAAAAAAAAGATTTATTTGGGTGTAGAAAACTCAAGATGATTTAATACATGTTTCTCACCTCTGCTGGGTTTTAGCTGTAAGTAGATCAGGAAAGGAATGCAAGAAAAGAACTAATTGCTCATCATGAGAGTAGTAACAAATATAAGTGGTTCCGATATGCATTTAAAGTAGATTACATTTAATGAGAGGTTTTCTAAATGGAGTTAATTTGGAAGGACACACAAGTCATTGGGTTTAATTTGTGTACCTTCTAGTAAATAGCTATAATGCCTTCTCCCCTCTCCAGTTTCTGGTAAATAAAAGTTCATCTTTAGAAAAGCCTTTTATTTCCATATTCCTCTTGCTGTCTTCTGGATGACCGCTGCTGGGTGGGTTTACAACTACGTGTTACCCAGTTAGGGAGGAAAAACATACTTGTATGAACTTTTCATGTGGACCAAAAAATGTGGGCATTTGACAAAGGGGCAGGAAAAGTAAAAAAAAAAAATTACATTTGCTTTTGCCATCATAATAGCTTAAATTGTTATTAAAAATGTGTTTTTTCCTCTCTGAATTTAACAGATTATCTTTTGATCACTTTCAATAGGGAAAAGAAATTAATTGTAGTTTCCTAATGAACAGGAACTGTGTCTGCCATTATGAAATGAACCTATTTTCTGAAAAAGACCCTCTGAATCCAACGGCGACTGTGACATAATTTCTAAAAATAGTAGAGCAAGGGGGCAACTGAGCGATTTAGCAAACTCCTTGAAAAAAAAGTTCCAAGTTAATTTTGGTGAGAGAAGACAGAAATAGGGATTAAAATATGCAAGCTATTTAAACATTTATGGAAATGTCAATGCTTTGTCCCCACTAAATTTCTCAGATTTCCAGAATGATATTTGTGACTATTTATATAGGATGTCGTCTTTTTTTTGCAAAGTGCCATTCCATCCAGGATTGGGTTTGCCTCCTCACGAGAACTCTGTGGAGCAAATAGGCCAAGCAGTATTAGCATCATTGTAGAAATGAAGAAATCGAGGTCCAGAGATGGTAGTGACCTACCCAAGTCTGTCTTCTGGTTATGGAAAGAGTGAGAATTAGGATCTGGGCTCCTGACATCACCAGAGCTTTCTCTCATTTGTTCTGTGGCTGTTTCACGTTTGGTGGATTGCTTCTGGAATAACTGTGAGGGTTTTTTTCTATGTGTATTTTGCAAATTGTTCACCAGCTCTCCCACTCCTGCCATTATAAAGACTCTCCTAATGAATTATGCATCAGCATTTGACTTAAAACAGAAAAATCAAAGGGCTTGGATTTAAGTAGTATTCTCACATGGAAACATATGATTTCTTACATGTTTTTCTTTTCCCCTAAAATTGTTTGTGAAAGAATGATTTAAATACTAATGTGAAACCTCATAGTATGCTGCTGCCTCAAGAATATGGGATATGCTAAGCTGTGGACTAGAGATAGTTTCAAAGGAAAATCAGCTTCAATGGCATTAAAAACACTCTAGTTCTTCTAAAGGAAAAAAAAACATTCTAGTTCTTTCCCCCCAATTCTATTGAATGTCCATTAAATCCTTCCTTAAAAACCAAGTGGATTTCAATCAGCAGCCCTCATTTCCTGCCTCATCTTGCAGTCATTTGAATTCGCTCCTCCAACTCATCTGTAAAACTGCAGGTTTTACATTTTTTTCATAGCAAATATTTATTTATTGTATCTTCATAGTATGTACCCCAGAGCCTAACACATAGTAGGCATCACTAAATATATTGAATGAATGAATGAATGAATAAATGAATGAATAAAAATTTAGAGCTGGGCGTGGTGGTGCATATTTGTAATCCCAGTACTTGGGAGGCTGAGACTGGAGGATCCAGGTTTGCGGCCAGCCTCAGCTATTTAGTGAGGCCTTCTGCAATTTAGTGAGACCCTGTTTCAAAAAAAAAAAAAAAAAATAGGGCTGGGGGTGTAGCCCTGAGGTAGAATGCCCCTGGGTTCAATCCCTGGTACTGCAAAAAAAAAAAAAAAAAAAAACCAAAAAGAAATCAGGGCTGAGGATTGTAGCTTGGAGGTAGAATGCCACTGGGTTCAATCCTTGGTACTACACACACACACACACACACACAAACACACACACACACAAATTTAGTTGTTCATTATCTGATGTGAAGGGGGAACATAGCCACAGAACTAAAGAGAAAATTTTAACAAGAACACTTACTAGATCACAGTTTTTATAATTTGATGCAAGTGGGGAATTTCAGGCTGAGAATAACTGATACAGCTAAAGCAGTGACTTTGCTTATTTTTTGGGGGGGCAGTGCTAGGGATTGAGCACAGGACAAATGTTTTACCACTGAGCTGCATCCCCAGCCCTGGTTTTTTTTTTTTTTTCTGTACTAGGGATTGAACCCAGGAGCATTCTACCTCTGAGCTATACCCCCAGCCCTACTTTTTATTCTTTATTTTGGAACAGGGTCTCACTAAGTTGCAGAGGGCCTCACTAAGTAGCTGAGGCTGGCCACAAACCTGTGATCCTCCTGTATTAGTCTTCCAAGTACTGGGATTACACTTGTGCACCACCACGCCCAGCTTCCCAGCCCTGTTTTATTTTTATTGTTTTATTTTGAGATTGGGTCTAGCTAAACTGCCCAGGCTGGCCTTGAACTTGGACCTTCCTGCCTCAGCCTCCAGAGTAGATGGGATCATAGGCATATGCCACCATGCCTGCAAGCTGTCCTTGTAACAAGGCTGTACCTTTGGAGTTGTTCTTGGCTGAGTCACGCCCTCATCCTTTTACATACCCTCACTTTTGCTCTGCATTCTAATTTCTAAAGACACGCCTTACTGGAAATGGATCTGATGTTAACTGCTAAATCTTTAGATTTACAGAGCCCAGAACATCTGATGACCTTTGTAATGTCCATTCTTAATCTCTAGTTTTGTGCATTAGCTAACACCAAAGCATGAAAATTGATGTCAGATTTTAACTTGCTGAAAAGTAGTCTATGTCTGAAAGAACTCCTAGAGCTAGTTCCAGGAGGTTGAGGTCCCTTGCAATATTTGGGGGGAGAAGGAAAATGGAGATACATACCCTGGATGAGGAAGACCCAGATTAGCATGTAGCCCTCCAGCCTCAGTAATTAAGCGAGACTCTCCACAACTTAGTGAGACCCTGTTTCAAAGTAAAAAAAAAAAAAATTAAAAAGGGCTAGAATGCACCTGGGTTCAATCCCTAGTACCACAGAAGAAGAAGGAGGAGAAGGAGAAGGAGAAGAAAAGAAGAAGAAGAAAAGAAGAAGCCCTAGAGCACCCTATTAACCTCTTCTGTCTTCTAAGATTGCTTGCCTTGAATAAACCCGATTCTTCCCTACTAACTGAATCTGAATCTGCAAGGGCGGGCAGCCTGGACTTAACCTGGGAATGTTGTGAGAGCCAAGCTTGAGGAAATCAGTTTCTATTTGTTTCAGTGTAGGACTCTCACTGTAGCTTTTTGGGCCCTATTAGCTGAGGCTGTGCAAAACCTTCTGAGAATTAGAATCTAATATGGCCTTTCCTTTTCCTTTTAAAATGTTTTATACTTTTATTGGTGCATTGAAATTATACGTCAAAGTGAGGTACAAAGTGATACCTTCATATGAGGACATAACATTATTTGAACTGTTTTCTTCCTTAATCCTCCTCTTTCCCTTCCCACCAGTCTCCCCCAGTCCCCTTCCACTATTCTATTGGAATAGAATCTCTTCTTTTTTCTGAAGTCTCTTTTGTTTCCTGTTTTCCCTCTGGCTCATATGAGAGAAAACATATGTCATATAGCTCCAGTTAGAATGGCAATAATCAAGAATACAAACAATAAATGCTGGCAAGGATGTGCGGATATAGGAACTCTTATACACTGTTAGTAGGATTGTAAATTAGTACAACCACTAAGGAGATCAGTGTGGAGGTCCTCAAAAGACTAGTGGTCTTTGCACCACTAGTCAGTCAGTATGGTGGCAAAGTATGTGCTTTCTAGTGAAAAAAACAATTTTGTTATTTTTAGCTGAGTGTCTTAGATGAGCTACTTCATTTTGTGATAAAAAAATGGGAAGCCGGGCATGGTGGCGCACGCTTGTAATCCCAGTACTTTGGGAGGCGGAGAACGGAGGATCAGGGTTCGCGGCCAGCCTCAGCTCTCTCTCTCTCTCTCTCTCTCACTCTCTCTCTCTCTCTACTTAGTGAGGCCCTCCGCAACTTTGTGAGACCCGGTTTCTTTTTTTTTTTTTTGCGGTA
>PVJS01030463.1:0-24071 GCA_004027185.1 Glis glis | reverse complement strand
AGTGGCTCGCGGTTATGCCTGGATCTGGTACCTAGCACAGGAGCCCCCCAGGTGGCTCAAGGACTTTCAAGGTTGCACAAGAAGATGCCGGGGTCTGGTATCGCGCAGGGGCCGCCCAGGTGTCGCATAGCCTGCCGGGGTTGCGCGCGAGGACGCCGGGGTCAGGTACCTGGCACAGGGTTCGCCCAGGTGGCGCAGGGACTTACATTGTTGTGTGTGAGGATGCCGGGATCTGTTATCTAGCACAGGGGACCCCAGGTGGCGCAAGGACTTCCGGGGTTGCGCACGTGGACGCTGGGATCTGGTACCTGGTGCAGGTGTCGCCCAAAGGGTGCAGGGACTGCCGGGTTACGCACAGTAACACCGAAGTCTTGTACCTGGCGCAAGGGCCTCCCAAGGGACGCAGGGAACACCAGGTGGCACAGAGGCTGCCAGGTTTGCACTCGATGATGCCGGGGTCTGGTACCTGGCGTAGGGGGTGCCCAGGTGGTGCAGGAACTGCCGGGGTTGCACGCGGTGACTCCGTGGTCTCATACCTGGCGCAGGGGCTGCCCAGGTGGTGCAGGAGCCACCCTTATGATGCAGGGGCCTCCCAGGTGGTGCAGGGGTTGCCGGGGTTGTGCGCTGGGACGCCGGGGTCTGCTACATGTTGCAGGGGCCGCCCAGGTCGCGCAGGGGCTGCCCATGTGAAGTAGAGGCTGCCCAGGTGGCACAGGGACTTCTGGGGTGGTGCGTGGGGACGCCAGGGTCTGGTACCTGGTGCAGGGGCCACAAAGGTTTCGCAGGGCCTTCCAGGGAGGCTTGCAGTGATGCCGGGGTGTGGTACCTGGCGCAGGGGCGGCCCACGTAAAGCAGGGGCCACCCAGGTGTCGCAGAGGCTACTGGGGTTGCGTGTGGGGACGCCGGGGCCTGGTACCTGGCACAGGGGACCCCAGTTGGTATAAGGAATTTCAGGTTTGCGCAAGGGGACGCCGAGGTCTGGAATCTGGTGCAGGGGCTTCCCAGGTGTCGCATAGCCTTCTGGGGTTGCGCGCGGCGACAGCGGGGTCTGATACCTGGCGCAGGGGCCGCCCAGGTTACGCAGATGCAGCCCAGTGGGCGCAGGGGTGCCGGGGTTGCGCACTTGAACGCCGGGGTCTCCTACCGGGTGCAGAGGCCGCCGAAATGGATCAGGACCTCTGGAGTGGCGCACGTGGACGCCGGGGTCAGGTCATGGTGCAGGAGCCACCCAGGTGGCACAGGAACAGCCCAGGTGAGGCAGAGGCCGTCCAGGTGGCACAGGTACTTCTGGGATGGCACACGAGGATGCCGGGGTCTGGTACTTGGCGCAGGGGCCGCCAAGGAGGCACAGGGGCTGCCGGCATTGCACACGTGGATGCCGGGGTCTTGTACATGGTGCAGAGGACTCCCAGGTGTCGCAGGAGCCACCCAAGTGTCGCAGAGGCTGCCGGGGTTGCGCGCGGTGACGCCAGGGTCTGGTACCTAGCACAGGGGCCACGCATGTGGCTCAAGGACGTTCGGGGTTTACGCGGGGATGCTATGGTGTGTACATGGTGCAGGGGCTGCCCAGGTGACGCAGGGGCTGCAGGGGTTGCACGTGGCGATGCTGGGGTCAGGTACCTGGCGCAGGGGACCCCTGGTGGTGCAGTGACAGTTGGGTTTGCGCGCGAGAACTCCGGGGTCTGGTAACTGGCGCAGGCGTCGCCCAAGGAGCGCAGGGGCTGCCAGGGTTGCGCGCGGTAACACCAGGGTCTTGTACCTGAGGCCCAGGGGACGCAGGGGAAGCCCAGGGGGAACAGGGGCTGCCTGGTTGTGTGGCACGTGGGGACACCGGGGACTAAAGCCCTAGCGCAGAAGCCGCCGCAGTTGCGCAGGGACTGACGGGGTTACACGCATGGACGCCGGGGTCTGGTACTGGCGCAGGGTCCGCCCAGGTGGCGCGGGGCCTGCCGGGGTATTTCGCGGTGAAGCCGGGGTCTGTTACCTAGCACAGGGCCCCCCAGGTGTCTCAAGGTCTTTTGGGGTTGCGTACATCAACGCTGGGGCCTGGCACCTGGCGCAGGGGTCGCCCAGGGAGCGCACGAACTGCCGGGGTGGCACGTGGTAACGCCGGCTTCTGGTACCTGGCGCAGGGGCCGCCCAGGTAACGCAGGTGCAGCCAGGTGGTGCAGGGGTGCCAGGGTTGCGCACTTGGACGCCGCGGTCTCGTACCGGGTGCAGAGGCCGCCAAGGTGGCCCAGGGGCTTCCGGGGTTGCGCGCAGGGACGCCGGGGTCTGGTACATGGTTAGGGGACACCCAGTGGCTCAGGGGCTGCCGGGGTTGCGCCCAGGTGTCTCAAGGACTTTCGGGGTTGCACGCGGGGACGCCGCGATCAGGTACCTTGCGCAGTGGTCGAGCAGGTGGCGTAGGAACTGCCATTGTTGTTAGCGAGGATTGCGGGGGTCTGGTACCTAGCGCAGGATCCCCAAAGTGGCACAGGGATTTCTGCGGTGGCGCGCGGGGACGCTGGAGTCTGGTACTTGGTGCAGAGGCCGCCAAGGAGGTGCAGGGGCTGATGGGGTTGCGCACGTGGATGCCGCATACTGGTACCTAGCACAGGGGCCCCCCAGGGCTCAAGGACTTTCGGGGTTGTACGCGGGAACGCAGCTGTCTGGTACATGGTTCAGGAGACGCCCAGTGGTGCAGGGGCTAACCCTAACCCTAACCCTACCCCTACCAGACCCCGGCATCCCCCGCGCAATCCCGGCAGCACCATGATCCTCCCTGGAAAGTCCTGCGACACCTTGGCGGCTTCTGAACCAGGTACTAGACCCCGGCGTCCCCGCGCGCCACCCCAGAAGTCCCTGTGCCACCTGGGTGGCCTCTGTCTCACATGGGCAACCCCTGCGAAACCTGGGGTGCCCCTTCGCTAGATACCAGACCCTGGCGCCCCCACGTGCAACCCTGGAATTCCTTGCCCCACCTGGGTGACCCCTGCGCCAGGAACCTGACCCCGGCGTCCTCGCTCACAACCATGGCAGTTCCTGTGCCACCTGGGTGACCCCTGTACCAGGCACCACACCCCAGCGTCCCCGCGTGCAACCACGAAAGTCCTTGAGACACCTGGGGGGCCCCAGTGCTAGGTACCAGACCCCGGCTTCACTATGAAACACCCCGGCAGGCCCTGCACAACCTGGGCGGGCCCTGCCAGTACCAGACCCCGACGTCCATGCATGCTACCCTGGCAGTCCCTCCGTAACCTGTGTGGCCTCTTCGCTAGGGGTTAATCCCTGGCGTTCACGTGCGCGACTCCAGAAACCCTGAGCCACCTTGGCGGCCTCTGCACCCGGTATGAGACTCCAGCATCCAAGTGCGCAAGCCCGGCACCCCTGCGCCACCTGGGTTGCACCCGCGTCATCTGGGCGGACCCTGCGCCAAGTATGAGACGCCGGCGTTACCGCGTGCCACTCCGGCAGCCCCTGCAATCCCTGGGCGACCCCTGCGCCAGGTACCAGACCCTGGGTTCCAAGTACACAACCCCGGCAGACCCTCGCCACCTGGGCGCCCCATGTGCCAAGTACCAGACCCCGGCATACCTGCGCGCAACCGCAGCAGCCCCTGCACCACCTGGGCAGCCCCTGCATCAGAAGGGCGGCTCCTGCACCACCTGGGCGGCGCATGCGCCAGGTATCAGACCCCGGCGTCACCGCCTGCAACCCCGGCAGTTCCTGTGCCACCTGGGAGTCACCCTGCGCCAGGTACCAGACAACGGGATCATCGCGCGCAAAACCGGCAGCCCCTGTGCCACCTGGGAGTCCCCTGCGTACCCTGGGATGTTCCTGCACCAAGTACAAGACCCCGGTGTTACCGCACGCAACTCCGGCAGCCCCTGCGCTCCTTGGGCGACGCCTGCGCTAGGTACCAGATCCCGTCGGCCCCGCGCGAACCCCAGCAGCCACTGGCAACTGGGCTCCCCCTTCGCCAGGTACCAGACCCCGCCATCCCCGCGTGCAACCGCGGAGTCCTTGCGCCGCCTGGGCGACCCCTGCACCATGTACCACACCCCAGCGTCCCCGCGTGCAACCCCAAAAGTCCTTCAGCCACCTTGGGTGCTCCTGTGCTAGGTACAAGACCCCGGCGTCACCGCGCGCAACCCCGGCAAACCCTGAGCCATCTGGGCGGCCCCTGCGCCAGATGCCAGACAACAGCGTCCCAGCGCGCCACCCCGGCAGTCCTTGCACTCCCTGGGCGACCCCTGCGCCAGGTACCAAACCCCTGCATCCCTGTGTGCAACCCCGGCAGTCCCTGCGCCACCTGGCAGCCTCTGCGCTAGGGGTCAGACCCCGGTGTCCCCACGTGCCATCGAGCAGTTCCTACACCACCTTGGCAGCCTCTGCACCACGTGCCACACCCCGGCATCCCCGCTAGCAAACCCAACAGCCCCTGTGCCACCTGGGCGTCCCCTGCATCCCCTGGGCGGACCCTGCACCAGGTACATGACCCTGCGCCCAGTGTTGCCGCGTGCTACCCCGGCAGCCTTTTGGCTCCTAAGGCGACCCCTGCATAAGGTACCAGGCCCCGGCGTCCCCGCGCGTGACCCCGGCAGCCCCTGAGATACCTTGATGGCCTCTGCACCCACTATGAGACCCCGGCTTCCAAGTGCGCAACCCCGGCACCCCTGCTCTACCTGGGCTTTACCTGCATCACCTTGGTAGCCCCTGCGTCAGATAACAGACGTCGTCATTACTGCGTGCCACCCCGGCAGTCCCTGCGCTCCCTGGGCGAAACCTGTGCCGGGTGCCAGACCCCGGCGTCCACGTATGCAATCCCGGAAGCCCCTTGCCACTTGGGCACCGCCGGTGTCATGTACCAGACCCCTGCATGCCTGAGAGCAACCGCAGCAGCCCCTGCATCACATGGGCGGCCCCTGCAACACCTGGGCAGCTTCTGCAGCCAGTATCAGACCCCGGCGTCACCGCGTGCAACCCCGGCAGTTACTGCATCACCTGGGCGGCTCCTGCGCCAGGTACCAGAACCCGGCATCATCGCGTGCATACCCGGGAGCCCCTGTGCGACCTGAGCGTCCCCTGAGTCCCCGGGCGGCCCCTGTGACAGGTACAAGACCCCGGTGTTACCGCGCCCAACCCCGGCAGCCCCTGGGCTCCTTGGGCGACCTCTGCGCCAGGTACCAGACTCCGGCAACCTCTTGCACAATCCCGCCTGTCACTGCACCACCTGGGGTCCCCTGCACTCAGGTACGTGAATCCGACGTCCCCACGCGCAACCCGGGAAACCCCTGCGCCACCTGGGCCACCCCTGCACCATGTACCACACCCCAGCGTCCCCGTGTGCAACTTCGAAAGTTCGGGGTTTGCGCGCGATGATGCCGGGGTTTGGTCCCTGGCGCAGGGGCCTCCCATGTGGTGCAAGAACTGCCCGGGTTGCGTGCGAGGACGCCGGGGTCAGGTACCTG
The DNA here is from genome assembly GCA_004027185.1 of Glis glis. Classification (NCBI taxonomy): domain Eukaryota; kingdom Metazoa; phylum Chordata; class Mammalia; order Rodentia; family Gliridae; genus Glis; species Glis glis. Next base: position 18,618 of record PVJS01030463.1, on the reverse strand, counting down.
GCGCAGGGGTCGCCCAAGGAGCGCAGGGGCTGCTGAGGATGCTCGCGGTAACACCGGGGTCTTGTACCTGGCGCAGGAGCCGCCCAGGGGATGCAGGGGACGCCCAGGTGGCACAGGGGCTGACGGGTTTGCACGCGGGGATGCCGGGGTCTGGTACCTGGCACAGGGGTCGCCCAGGTGGTACAGGAACTACCATTATTGTGCGCGAGGATGCTGGGGTCTTGTAACTAGCGCAGGGTACTCCAGGTGGCGTAAGGAATTCCGTGTTTACGCGCGAAGAACCGGTGTATGGTACCTGGCGCAGGGGCCGCTCAGGTGGCGCAGTGAATACCGGGGGCCACGCGGGGACGGCGGGGTCTGGTACCTGGCGAAGAGGCAGCCCCGTTTGCAGGGGCTGCCGGGGTTGCGTGCAGGGACGCCGGGGTCTGGTACCTGGCGCAGGGGTCGCCCAAGGAGCGCAGGGGCAGCCGGGGTTTCACGCAGTAACACCGGAGTCTTGTACCTGTCATAGGGGCCGCCCAGGGTACACAGAGGACACCCAGGTGGCACAGGGGCTGCCGCGTTTGCGCGAGGGGTTGCTGGCGTCTGGTACCTGGCGCAGGGGATGCCAAGGTGGCCCAGGGACTGCTGGGGCTGATGCCCCTACGCCTCCTGGGTGCCCCTGCACCAGGTACCAGGCCCCGGCGTTCACGCGTGCCACCCCAGCAGCACCTGCACCACCTGGGCTTCACCTGCGTCACCTGGGCAGCCCCTGCGCCAATACAAGACGCCGGTGTTACCACGCGCCACTCCGGCAGTCCCTTCGCTCCCTGGGCGACCACTGCGCCAGGTGCCAGACCCCAGCTTTCCCATGCCAACTCCAGCAGGCCCTGCGACACCTGGGTGGCCCTGCACCAGATACCAGACCCCGGCGTCCCCGCGTACAACGCCGAAAGTCCTTGAGTTACCAGGGGGCCCCTGTACTAGGTACCAGACCCCGGCGTCACCGCAAAACACCTTTGCAGGCCCTGTGCCACCTGGGCTGCCCCTGTGCCAGTATCACCTAGGCGGCCCCTGCACCATGTCCCACACCCCAGCATTCCCGTGTGCAACCCCGAAAGTCCTTGAGCCACATGTGCCAATACCAGACCCCAGCGTCCCCGCGCGCCACCCCGGCAGTACTTGCACCACCTGGGCGGCCGTTGCGCTAGGGGTCAGACCCCGGTGTCCCCGCGTGTCACCCCAACAGTCCCTGCACCACCTTGGCACCCCCTACACCAGGTACCACACCCCAGCATCCCATCGCGCAAACCCGGTAGCCCCTGTGCCACCTGGGCGTCCCCTGCGTCCCCTGGGCGACCCCTGCACCAGGTACAAGACCCCGGTATTACCGCGCGCAACCCGGGCAGTTCCCGCGCCACCCTGCACCATGTACCACACCCTAGCATCCCCGTGTGCAACCCGAAAGTCCTTGAGCCACTTGGGGGGCCAATGTGCTAGGTACCAGACCCCGGCGTCACCGCGCGCAACCCTGGCAGCCCCTGCGACACCTGGGCGGCCCCTGTGACACCTGGGCAGCCCCTGCGCCATGTATGTTACCCCGGTGTCCATGTGTGCAACCCCGGCAGCCCCATGCGCACCCTGGCAGCCCCTGCCAACTGGGCTGCCCCTTCACCAGGTACCAGACACCGCCGACCCTGCGCGCTATCCCACAGACTCTGCGCCACCTGGGCGGTCAATGTGCCAGGTCCCAGACCCCGGCGTCCTCGTGCACAACAATCGCAGTTCCTGTGCCACCTCGGGGACCCTTGCATCAGGGACCTGACCCCGGCATCCCCGCACTCAACTACGGCAGGCTATGCGACACCTGGGCGGCCCCTGTGTCAGATACCAGCCACCGGCGTCCCCGCCTGCAACCTTGAAAGTTCTTGAGCCACCTGGGGGGCCCCTGTGCTAGGTACCAGACCCTGGCGTCACCGGGAACCACCCCGGCAGGCCCTGCGACACCTGGGGGGCTCCGTGGTAAATACCCGTCCCCAGCGTCCCCCCGTGCAACCCCGGAAGTCCTTGCGCCATCTGGAGGACCCCTGTGCCACGTACCTGACCCCGGCGTCCTTGCGTGCAACCCCGGCAGATCCTGCACCACCTAGGCGACCCCTGCGCCAGGGACCTGACACTGGATTCCCACGCGCAACCCCGGCTGCCCCTGCACCACCTGGGTGGCCCCTGCACCATGTATCACACACCTCATCCCCGCGTGCAACCCCGAAAGTCCTTGAGACACCTGAGTGGCCCCTGTGCTAGGTACCAGACCTCGGGGTCACCGCGCGCAACCCCGGCAGGCTCTGCAAAACCTGGGCTGCCCCTGCGACACCTGGGCGGCCTCTGGGCCATGTACAAGACCCCGGCATTCACGTTCGCAACCTCGGCAGCCCGTGCACCCCCTGGGCGGCCCCTGCGCCAAGTTGCAGAACCTAGCGTCCCCATGCGCCACCCCAGAAGTCCCTGTGCCACCAGGGAATCCTCTGCATCACATGGGCAGCTCCTGCGCCACCTGGGAGGCTCCTGCCCCATGTAAAAGACCCCGGCGTCAAAGCACGCCACACCAGCAGCCCCTGAGACACCTGGGTGGCCTCAGCACCTGGTACGAGGCCCCGGCGTCCAAGTGCGCAACCCTGGCAACCCTCACCACCTGGGCTGCACCTGAGTCACCTGGGCGGCCAATGCGCCAATACCAGATGCCGGCGTTACCGCGCGCCACTCCAGCAGTCCCTTCGCTCCCTGGGCGACCACTGCGCCAGGTTCCAGACCCTGGCGTTCCCGCGCGCAACCCCAGCAATCCCTACGACAACTGGGCGGCCCTGCGCCAGATACCAGACCCCAGCGTCCCCGCGTGCAACCCCGAAAGTCCTTGAGTAACCTGGGGGGGCCCTGTGCTAAGTACCAGACCCCAGCGTCACCTCAAAATACCCCGGCAGGCCCTGTGCCACCTGTACTGCCCCTGCGCCTGTACCAGACCCCAGCGTCCCCGCATGCAACACGAGCAGTCCTTGCGCCACCTGGGCGGCCTCTGCTCTAGGGGTCAGACATCGGTGTCACCTCATGCCACCCCAGCAGTCCCTGCGCCACCTTGGCAGCCCCTGCGCCATGTACGAGACACCGGCGTCCACGTGTGCAACCCTGGCACCCCCTGCGCTTCCTGGGCGTCCCCTGCGCCAAGTACAAGACCCCGGCGTCCCCGCACACCATCACAGAAGTCCCTGTGATACCTGGGCGGCCTCTACATCACATGGGCGGCCCCTGCACTACCTAGGCGGTTCCTGCACCTTGTACCTGACCCCGGTGTCCAAGCGCGCTACTCCAGAGGTCCTGTGCCACATGGGCGACCTCTGCACCCGGTACGAGAACCCGGCGTCCAAGTATGCAACCTCGGCCACCCTGGGCCACATGAGCTGCATCCTGCGTCACATGGGCAGCCCCTGCGCCAGGTACCAGACCTCAGCATCCCCGCGCTCAAACCCAGCAGCCCCAGTGCTACCTGGGCGTCCCCGGCCTCCCCTGGGCGGCCCCTACGCCAAATACAAGACCCCGGTGTTACCGCGCGCAACCCGGCAGCCCCTGAGCCACCTTGGTGGCTTCTGCACACCGTACGAGACATTGGCGTTTCGCGCGTTGACGCTGGGGTCTGGTACCTAGCACAGGGGTCCCCATGAGGCTCAAGGACTTTCGGGTTGCACGCAAGGACGCCTGGGTCTGGTACTTGGCGAAGGGGCTGCCCAGGTGACAAAGGTGCAGCCCAGGTGGCTCAGGGGTGCCGGGGTTGCGCACTTGGATGCTGGGGACTCATACTGGGTGCGTAGGCCGCCTTGGTGGCTCAGGTGGTGCTGGGGTGCAGTGCGGGGACGCCGGGGTCTGGTACTTGGTGCAGGGGCCGCCCAGGAGGCGCAGGGGCTGCCGGGGTTGCGACCGTGGATGCCGGGGTCTCCTACATAGCGAAGGCATTGCTCAAGTAGCGCAGGGGCTCCTGGGGTTGTGCGCAGTAACACCGGGTCTTGTACCTGGCGCAGGGATCGCTAGAGGGAAGCAGGGGACGCCCAGGTGGCACAGGGGCTGCTGGGTTTGCGTGTGATGACTCTGGGGTCTGGTACCTGGCGCAGGGGCTGCCCAGGTGATGCAGGAGCTGCCCTTCTGATGCAGGGGCCGCCCAGGTGGTACAGGGGCTGCTGAGGTTGCACGCAGGTATGCCGGTGTCTGGTACTAGGCACCGGGGGCGCCCAGGTGGCGAGGGGATGCTGGGGTTGCGTATCTGGATACCGGGGTCTGGTACCTGTTGCAGGGGTCACCCAGGGCGCGCAGGGACAGCCAGGGTGCCGCGCGGTAATGCCGGCATCTCATACTTGGCTCAGGGGCCGCCTATGTGAGGCAGGTGCATCCCAGGTGGCGCAGGGGTGCTGGGGTTGTGCACTTGGAAGCCGGGTTCTCCTTCCTGGTGCAGAGGCGGCCAAGGTGGTTCAGGGTCTACTGGGGTGGCGAGTGGGGACGCCGGGTTCTGGTACTTCATGGAAGGGCCGCCCAGGAGGTGCAGGGGCTGCCGGGGTTGCGCACGTGGACACGGGGGCCTCGTATATTGTCAGGGGCCGCCCAGGTGGCGAGGGGATGCCGGGGTTGCATACCTGGATACCGAGGTTTGGTACCTGTCGCACGGGTCACCCTGGGCGCGCAGGGGTGGCACGCGGTAAGGCCGGCATCTCATACTTGGCGCAGGGGCCTCCCAGAGGACGCAGGGGACTTCCAGGAGGCACAGGGGCTGCCGGGTTTTTGCGCGATGATGCCCGGGTCTGTTACCTGGTGCATGGGCCTCCCAGGTCTCAGGAACTGCCGGGGTTGCACGCGGCGACAGCGGGTTCTGGTACCTGGCAAAGGGGCAGCCCAGTTGGCAGGGGCTGCCGGGGTAGTGCGCTGGGACCATGGGATCTGGTAACTGGTGCAGGCGTCGCTCAAGGAGCGCAGGGGATGCCAGGGTTGCGCGCGGTAACATCGGGGTCTTGTACCTGGCACAGGGACTGCCCAGAGGACACAGGGGACGCCCAGGTGGCACAGGGGCTGCCGGGTTTTTGCGCGATGAGGCCGGGGTCTGTTACCTGGTGCATGGGCCTCCCAGGTCTCGCAGGAACTGCCGGGGTTGCACGCGGTGACGCTGGGGTCTGATACCTTGCGCCGGGGCCGCCCAGGTGTTTCAGGAGCCAACCTTCTGATGTAGGGGCCGCCCAGGTGGCGCCGGGGCTACTGCGTTTGCGCGCTGGTATGCCGGGGTCTGGTACTTGGCACCGGGGGCACCCAGGTGGCGATGGGATTCCTGGGTTGCGTAATTGTACGCCCGGGTCTGGTACCTGGAGCAGGGGTCGCCCAGGGAGTGCAGGGACTGCCGGGGTGGCGCGCAGTAACACCGGCATCTGGTACGTGGCGCAGGGGCCGCCCAGGTGACGTAGGTGCAGCCCAGGTGGCGCAGGGGTACCAGGGTTGCGCAATTGGACGCCAGGGTCTTGTACCTGGTGCAGAGGCGGCTAAGGTTGCTCAGGGTCTACTGGGGTGGCGCGTGGGGACGCCGGGGTCTGGCACTTCGTGGAAGGGCCGCCCAGGATGCACAAGGGCTGCCGGGTTTGCGCACGTGGACGCTGGGGCCTCGTGTATATTTAGGGGCTGCCCAGGTGTAGCAGGGGCCGCCCACATATCGCAGTGGCTACCGGGGTTGCGCGCGGGGACGCTGGGATCTGTTACCTGGTGCAGGGGTCGCCCGAGTAGCGCAGGGGCTGCAGGGGTTGCGCGCGGTAACACCGGAGTCTTGTACCTGGCGCAGCGGCCACCCATTGGACGCAGGGGCCGCCAACGTGGTGCAAGGACAGCAGGCGTGGCACGCGGGGACACCGGGATCTGACCGCTAGCGCATGGGCCACACAGGTGTCGCAGGGCCAGCCGGGATGGCTCGCGGTGACACCGGGGTCTGGTACCTAGCAAAGGGTCCCCCAGGTGGCTCAAGGACTTTTGGGGTTGCACGCGGGGACGCTGGGGTGTGGTACATCGTACAGGGGCTGCCCAGGTGGCACAGACGCTGCTGGAGTTGTGCATGGGGACTGGCGCAGGGGACCCCAGGTGGTGTAGTGACAACTGACGTTGCGTGCTAGGATGCCGGGGTCTGGTACCTGGCGCAGGCATCACCCAAGGACCGCAGGGGCTGCCGGGGTTGTGCGCGGTAATACCGGGGTCTTGTATCTGTCGCAAGGGCCGCCCAGGGGACGCAGGGGATGCCCACGTGGCACAGGGGCTGCCGGGTTTGCAAGCGATGATGCCGGGGTCTGGTACCTGGTGCATGGGCCCCCCAGGTTGCGCAGTTATTGCTGGGGTTGCACGTGGTGTCGCCGGGGTCTGATACCTGGCACAGGGGCTGCCCAGGTGGTGCAGAGGCCGCCAATGTGATGCAGTGGTTGCCCAGGTGGCACATGGGCTGCTGCGGTTGCTCGCAGGCAAGCCGGGGTTTGGTACTTGGCACCCGGGGCGCCCAGGTGGCGAGGGGCTGCCGGGGTTGCGTACTTGGACGCCGGGGTCTGGAACCTGGTGCAGGGGTCGTCCAGGGACTGCAGGGACTGCCGGGGTGCCTCGCGGTAACGCTTGCATCTGGTACCTGGCCCAGGAGTCACCCAGGTGATGCAGTTGTAGGCCAGGTTGTGCAGGGGTGCCGGGGTAGTGCACTTGGACGCCGGGGTCTCGTACCGGGTGCAGAAGCCGTCAAGGTGTCTCAGGGGCTGCCAGGGTTGTGCGCGGTAACACAGGGGTCTTGTACTTGGTGCAGGAGCTGCCCAGGGGACGCAGGGGAAGCCTAGGTGGCACAGGGGCTACCGGGTTTGCGCGCGGGGATGCCGGGGTCAGGTACCTGGAGCAGGGGTCGCCCAGGTGGCACAGGAACTGCCATTGTTGTGCGCGAGGACGCTGGGGACTGGTACCTAGCGCATGGCACCCCAGGTGGAGCAAGGACTTCAAGGGTTGCACGTGAGGACGCCCGGATCTGGTACCTGGTGCAGGGGTCGCCCAAGGAGCGCAGTGTCTTCCGGGGTGCGCGCAGTAACACCGGGGTCTTGTACCTGGCTCAGGGGCTGCCCAGTTGACGCAGATACACCTAGGTGGCACAGAGTCTGCCGGGATTGTGCGCAGGGATGCAGGGGTATGGTACCTGGTGCAGGGGACACCAAGGTGGTGCAGGGACTGTTGGAGTGGCGCGCAGACACCAGGGACAGACCCCGAGCGCAGAGGCCACCCAGGTGTCGCAGGGACTGCCGGGGTTGCACACGTGGATGCCGGTGTTTTGTACTGACGCAGGGTCCGCCCAGGTGGCCCAGGGCATGCCGGGGTGTTTCGCGGAGAAGCCAGGGACTGGTACCTAGCGCAGGGGGCCCCCAGGTGGCACAAGACTTCCGTGGTTGCGCGCGAGGACGCCGGGGATTGGTACCTAGCGCTGGGACAGCCCAGTTGGCGCAGTGAGTGCAGGGGTTGCACGCGGGGACGGCGGGGTCTGGTACCTGGCGAAGGGGCAGCCCAGATGGCAAGGGCTGTCAGGGTTTCGCGTGGGGACGCCGGGGTCTCATAACGTGTGTAGAGGCAGGCCAGGTGGCTCAGGGGCTGCTGGGGTGGCGCAAGTGGACCGCAGGGTCTCGTACATGGTGCAGTGGCCTCCCAGGTGGCACAGGGATTGCCGGTGTTGCGCGAGGAGACACCGGGGTCTGGTACCTGGCGCAAGAGCCGCCCAGTTGGCGCAGGACTTGCCCATGTGATGCAGAGGCTGTGCAGGTGGCAAACAGACTTCTGGGGTGGCGCGCGGGGACGCCGGTGTCTGTACTTGGCGCAGGGGCCACCTTGGAGGTGCAGGGCCTTCCAGGGTGGCTTGCTGTGACGCCCAGGTTTGGTACCTGGCCCAGGGGCATTCCAAGTGACGCAGGGGCCGCCCAGGTGTCACAGAGGCTACCGGGGTTTCGCGCGGGGATTAAGGGGTCTGGTACCTGGCACAGGCATTGCCCAAGGAGCACAGGGGCTGCGGGGGTTGTGCGCCGTAACACCGGGGTTGTTCCTGGCGCGGGGGCCGCCCAGGGGACGCAGGGGAAGCCTAGGTGGCACAGGTGCTGCTGTGTTTGTGCGCGGGGATGCCGGGGTCTGTTACCTGACACATGGGCCGCCATGGTGGCGCAGGGACTGCTGGGTTGGCACGCGGGGACACCGGGGTCTGCTATCTGGTGCAGACGTCGCCCAGGGAGCGCAGGGGCTTCCAGGGTGGCACGCGGTAACACCGCGTGCTTGTACCTGGCGCAGGGACCGCCCAGGGGACACTGGGGACGCCCAGGCAGCACAGGGGCTGCCAGGTTTGCGCACGATGATGCCGTGGTCTGGTGCCTGGTGCCGGCCTCCCTGCTGGCGCAGGAACTTCTGGGTTTGCACGCGGTGATGCCGGGGTCTGATACCTGGCACAGGGGCCTCCCAGGTGGTGCAGGGGCTGCTGCGCTTGCACACAGGTATGCCGGGGTCTGGTACATGGCACCGGGGGTGCCCAGGTGGCGAGGGGCTGCCGGGGATGCGTACCTGGACGCTGGGGTCTGGTACCTGCGCAGAGGTCGCCCAGGGAGCGCAGGGACTTCCGGGGTGGCGCGTGGTAACGCTGGCGTCTGGTACTTGGCCCAGGTGCCACCCAGGTGATGCAGGTGCAGCCCAGGTGGCGCAGGGGTGCCGGGGTTGCACACTTGCACGTCGGAGTCTCTTAAAGGGTGTAGAGGCCGCCAAGGTGGTTCAGGGGCTCCTGGGGTGGCGCACGGGGACGCCAGGGTCTGGTACTTGGCGCAGGGGCCACCCAGGAGGAGCAGGGGCTGCCGGGGTTGCCCGCGATAACACCGGTGTCTTGTACCTGGCATACGGTCCGCCCAGGGAATGTAGGAGAAGCCTAGGAGGCACAGGGGCTACCGGGTTTGCTCACGGGGATGCCGGGGTCTGGTACCTGGCGCAGGGGCTGCCAAGGTGGCGCAGGGACTGCTGGGGTGGCACGTGGGTACACCGGGGTTTTGTATATGGCGCAGGGGCCGCCCAGGTGGCGCAGGAACTGCCGTGGTTGTGCACGATGATGCCGGGGTCTGGTACCTAGCGCATGGGGCCCCCAGGTGGCGCAAGGACTTCTGGGGTTGCACGCCAGAACACGGGGTTTGTTACCTGCCGCAATGAAAGCCCTGGTGGCAGAGTGACTGCTGGGATGGCACGCAGGAATGGCGGGGTCTGGTACATGGCGAAGGGGCAGCCCAGATGGCAGGGGCTGCCGGGGTTGCGCCCGGGGACTCCGGGTCTGGTACCTGGCACAGGGGTCCCCAAGGAGCGCAGGGGCTGCCGGGGTTGCGCGCGGTAACACCGGGTTCTTGTACCTGGCGCAGGGCTGTTCAGGGGATGCAGGTGATGCCCATGTGGTACAGGAGCTGCCTGGTTTGCTTGCGGGGATGCCGGAGGCTGGTACTTGGCGCAGGGGCCACCCACGTGATGCAGATGCAGCCCAGGTGGTGCAGGGGGGCCGAGGTGGCACACTTGGACTCCGGGGTGTCGTACCGGGTGCAGAGGCCGCCAAGGTGACTCAGGGGCTGCTGGGGTTGCGCGCGGTAACACCGGGGTCTTGTACCTGTTGCAGGGGCCTCCCAGGGGACGCCCATGTGACACAGGGGCCGCCGGGGTTGCTTGCGGGGATGCCGGGTTCTGTTACCTGGTGAAGGGGATGGCAGGGTGGCGCAGGGACTGCTCGGGTGGCACGCGAGGACACCTGGGTCTGACCCATAGTGCAGAGGCGGCCAAGGTGGTGCAGGGACTGTTGGGGTTGCACGCAGGGATGCAGGGGTCTAGTACCTGTACAGGGGTCACCCAGGGAGCGCAGGGACTGCCAGGGTGGCGCGCTGGTACGCTGGGGTCTGGCTTCTGGCTCAGGGGCCGCCCAGGTGTTGCAGAGGTTGCCAGGGTGCGCGCGGTGATGCCAGTGTCTGGTACCTAGCACAAGGGCCACGCAAGTGGCTCAAGGACTTTTGGGGTTGTATGCAGGGGCGCTGGAGTATGGTAGATGGTGCAGGGGCTGCCCAGGTGGCGCAGGGGCTGCGGAGTTGCGCGTGGTGACGCCGAGGTCGTGTTGCTGGTGCAGGGGCCACCAAGGGGACACATGGGAAGCCCAGGTGGCACAGGGGCTACCGGGTTTGCACGCGGGGATGCCGGGGTCTGGTACCTGGCGCAGTGACCGCCCAGGTGGCGTAGGGTCTCTCGGGGTGTTTCCCTGTGACGCCGGGGTCTGATACCCGGCGCAGGAGCCGCCCAGGTGGTGCAGGGAGGGGGTGCCCATGTAACGCAGGGGCCGCCCAGGTGGTGCAGGGACTGCTGTGGTTGCTCTCTGGCATGCCTGGGTCTGGTACTTGGCACTGGGAGCACCCAGGTGGTGAGGGGATGCCGGGGTTGCGTACGTGGACGCTGGGGTCTGGCACCTGGCACAGGTGTCCCAGGGAGAGAAGGGACTGCCGGGGTGGCAAGCAGGGTCACTGGGATCTGGTATAAGGCGCAGGGACCGCCCAGGTGGCGCAGGGCTTGCCGGGGTGGCTCCTGGTGACACCGGGTCTGTAACCTGACACAGGGCCCCCCAGGTGGCTCAAGGACATTCGGGGTTGCACGCAGGGACGCTGGGTTCTGGTATCTAGCTCAGGGACCACCCAGGTGTTGCAGGGCCTGCCGGGGTTGCGCGCGGGGATGCCGGGGTCAGGTCCCTGGCTCAGGGGTCGCCCAGATGGAGCAGGAACTGCCGGGGTTGCGCGCGAGGACGCCGGGGTCTGGTATCTGGCACAGAGGCCGCCCAGGTGTCGCATCGCCTGGTGGGGTTGTGCGCGGGTTCACCGGTGTCAGGTACCTGGTGCAGGTGTCGCCCAGGTGGCCCAGGAACTGCCATTGTTGTGCACGAGGATGCCGGAGATTGGTACATAGCGCAGGGGACCCCAGGTGGCACAAGGACTTTCAGGGTTCTACGCGAGAACGCCGGGGTCTGGTACCTGGCACAGGGGTCGCCCAAGGAGTGCAGGGGCTGCTGGGGTTGCACGCGGTAACACCGGGGTCTTTTACCTGGTGCAGGGGCCTCCCAGGTGATGCAGGGGACGCCTAGGTGGTACAGGGGTTGCCGGGTTTGCACTCAGGGATGTCGGGTTTGGTACCTGATGCAGGGCCCGCCGAGGAGGCGCAGCGACTTCTGGGGTGGCACGCGGGGACACCGGGGACTGATCCCTAGCACAGGTGTCACCCAGGTTGTGCAGTGACTGCCGGGGTTGCACACGTGGACGCCGGGATCTGGTAATGGCGCAGAGTCTGCCCAGGTGTCGCAGGGCCTGCCGGGGTGTTTCGCTTTGAAGCCGGGGTCTGGTACCGAGCACAGAGCCCCCCAGGTTGGTCAAGGACATTCGGGGTTGCACGTGGGGATGCTGGGGTCAGGTAATTGGAGCAGGGGTCGCCCAGGTGACGCAGGAACTGCCGTGGTTGTGCGCGAGTATGCCGGGGTCAGGTACCTGGCGCAGGGGTCCCCCAGGTGGGACAAGGACTTGCGGGGTTGCACGGGGGGACGCCGGGGATGGGTACTTAGCGCAAGGGTCCCCCAGGTGTTGCAGGGCCTTCCGGGGTGGCTCGCAGTGACGCCGGGGTCTGGTACCTAGCACAGGGGGCCCCCAGGTGGCTCAAGGACTTTCGCGTTGCACGCGGTTACACGGGGGTCTGGTATCTGATGCACGGGCCGCCCAGGTTTCGCGTAGCCTGCTGGGGTTGCGCGCGGGGACGCCAGAGTCAGGTACCTGGTGCAGGGGTCGCCGAGTTGGCGCAGGAACTGATATTGTTGTGCGCGAGGACTCCAGGGTCTGGTACCTAGCGCAGCGGACCCCAGGTGGTGCAAGGACGTAAGGGCTTGCGCGCGAAGATGCCGGAGTCTTGTTCCTGGCACAGGGACTGACCAGGTGGTGCAGAGACTGCCAGGGTGGCACGCGGGGACGGCGGGTCTGGTGCCTGGTGAATGGGCAGCCCAGTTGGCAGGGACTGCCGTGGTTGCGCGCAGGGACGCCGGGGTCTGATACCTGGCGCAGGGGACACCCAGGTGTTGCAGGGGCCGCCCAGGTGGTGCAGGGGCTGCTGCGGTTGCTCTCAAGCATGACGGTGTCTGGTACATGGCTCAGGTGGTGCCCAGGTGACGAGGCACTGTCGGGGTTGCGTACATGGATGCTGGGGTCTGGTACGTGGCGCAGGGGTCGCCCAGGGAGCACAGGATCTGCCGGAGTGGCGCGCGGTAACGCCGGCGTCTAGTACCTGGCACAGGGGCCGACCAGGTGAAGCAGGTGCAGCCCAGGTGGCTCATGGGTGCCAGGGTTGCGCACTTTGACGCCGGGGTCTCATACTGTGTGCAGAAGCCTCCCAGGTGGCTCAGGGGCTGATGGAGTGGCGCGCATGGACGCCAGAGTCTAGCGCAGGGGCCGCCTAGGGTGCAGGGGCTCTCGGGGTGTTTCGCGGTGACTCCAGAAACTAGCACAGGGGCCCACCGGGGGCTCAAGGACTTTCGGGATTGCACGCAGGGACACAGGGGTCTGGTACATGGTTCAGGGGACGCCCAGTGGCGCAGGGCCTGCCGGGGTTGCGCGCGAGGACGCTGGAGTCAGGTACCTGGCGCAGAGGTAGCCCAGGTGCCTCTGGAACTGCCAGGGTTGAGCGTGAGGACGCCGGGGTCTTGGTGCAGTGGCCCCCCAGGAGGCACAAGGGCATCAGGGGTTGCGCACGTGGACGCCTGGGGCTTGTACATGGTGCAGGGGTTGCCAAAGTGATACAGGGGCCGCCCAGGTGGCGCAGAGGCTACCGGCGTTGCGTGCAGTAACACCGGGGATTTGTAACTGGCGCAGGGGCTGCCCAGGGGACGCAGGGGCCGCCAAAGTGGCGCAGGGACGTTTGGGGTGGCACGCGGGGACACCGGGGTCTGATCTCTAGCGCAGGGGCAGCCCAGGTCGTAGGAGCTGCCGGGGTGTATCGTGGTGATGCCGGAGACTGGTACCTAGCACAGGGGCCGCCTGGTGGCTCAAGGACTTTCGGGGTATCTGGCGCAGGGGTCGCCCACGTGGTGCAGGAACTGCCGTGGTTTTGTGGCACAAGGAGACGCCGAGTTCTGGTACCTTGCAAAGGGGCCCCCCAGAGGGCTCAAGGACATTTGGGGTTGCACGAGGGGACGCCGGGGTCTGGTACATGGTTCAGGGGCCGCCCAGGTGGTGCAGGGATTGCCAGAGTTGCGCGCAGGGACGCCGGGTTCAGGTACCTGAAGCAGAGTTGTCTAGGTGGCACAAGGACTTCCGGGGTTGAATGCGGGGACGCCAGGATCAGGTACCTGGTGCAGAGGCCCCCCGGGTGGCGCAAGGACTTCCGAGGTTGCACGCGGGGACGCCGGGGTCTAGTCAGGTGGTGCAGGAAATGCCAATGTTGTGCGAGAGGATGCCGGTGCCTGGTTCCTAGCGCAGGGGACCCCAGGTGGCGCAAGAACTTCTGGAGTTGCACGCGAAGGCACTGGGGTCTTGTACTTGGCGCATGGGCCGCCCAGGTGACGCAGGTGCAGCCCAGGTGGTGCAGGGGTGCTGGGGATGCGCACTTGGACGCCGGAGTCTCGGACCTGGTGCAGAGGCCGACCAGGTGGCTCAGGGGCTCCTGGGGTGGTGCGCGGGGACACCGGGGTCTGGAACCTAGCACAGGGATCTAGCACAGGTGGTTCAAGGAATTTCGGGGTTGCAAGCCGGGGTCTGGTAAATGACGCAGGGACCACCCAGGTGTCGCATAGCCTGCCGGGGTTATGTGCTGGGACGATGGGGTCAGTTCCTTGGCGCAGACGTCGACCAGGTGGCGCAGGAACAGCCGGGGTTGCACGCATTGATGCAGGGGTCTGATACCTGGTGCAGGGGCCGCCCAGGTGGTGTAGGGGCTGCCCATGTGATGGAGGGGCCGCCCAGGTGGTGCAGGGGTTGCTTCGGTTGCGCGAAGGCATGCCGGGGTCTGGTACATGGCACAGGGGCACCCAGTTGGCGAGGGGGTGCCACGGTTGCGTACGTGTACGCCGGGGTCTGGTACCTGACACAGGGTCACCCAGGGAGCGCAGGGACCGCCGGGGTGACGCGCATGGACACCGGGATCAGGTACCTGGCGCAGGGGCCGCCCAGGTGGCCCAGTAACTACCCTTGTTTTTCGCGAGGATGCTGGGGTCTGGTACCTAGCACAGGGGACCCCATGTGGCGCAAGTACTTCTGGGGTTGCGCGTGAGGACGCCGGGTCTGGTACCTGGCGCAGGGGCTGCCCAGGTGGAGCAGTGACAGCCGGAGTGGCGCGCGGGAACGGCGGGGTCTGGTACCTGGTGAAGGGGCAGTCCACGTCTCGCATAGCCTGCCGGGATTGCGCGCGGGGACGCCAGGGTCAGGTACCTGGCGCAGGAATTGCCCAGGTGGCGCAGAAACTGCCATTGTTGTGACGAGGACGCTGGGGTCCGTGACCTAGTGCAAGGGACTCCAGGCAGCGCAAGGACTTCCGGGGCCGCACGCGAGAAAGCTGGGGTCTGGTACCTGGCGCAGTGGCCGCCCAGGTGCGGAGAGACTGCCAGGGTGTCGTGCGGTATCACCGGCATCTGGTACCTGGCGCTGGTGGCTGCCCAGGTGAAGCAGGTGCAGCCCAGGTGGCGCAGGGTTGCTGGGGTGGCTGGCGGTGGGCCAGGGTCTGGAACCTAGCACAGGGGCCCCACGGGTGGCTCAGGGAATTTCGGGGTTGCAAGTGAGGACGCCGGGGTCTGGTAAATGATGCAAGGACCACCCAGGTGTCACATAGCCTGCCGGGGTTATGCGCGGGGAAGATGGGGTCAGGTCCTTGGCACAGACGTCACCGAGGTGGCGCAGGAACTGCCATTGTTGTGCGCGAACGCCGGGGTCTGGTACGTAGCGCAGGGTACCCCAGGTTGCACTAGGACTTCCGGGGTTGTGCGCAAGGACGCCGGGTTCTGCTACCTCGCAAAGGGGTCCCCCAGGTGGCTCAAGGACTTTCCGGGTTGCACGCTGGGACGCCGGGGTCTGGTACCTGACGCAGGGTCACCCAGGGAGCGCAGGGACTGCCGGGGTGACGCGCAGTGACGCCGGGATCAGGTACCTGGCGCAGGGGCCGCCCAGGTGGCCCAGTAACTACCCTTGTTTTTCGCGAGGATGCTGGGTTCTGGTACCTAGCACAGGGGACCCCATGTGGCGCAAGTACTTCTGGGGTTGCGCGTGAGGACGCCGGGGGCTGGAACCTGGCGCAGGGGCCGCCCAGGTGGTGCAGTGATAGCCGGGGTGGCACGCGGGGATGGCGGGGTCTGGTACCTGGCGAAGGGGTAGTCCAGTTGGCAGGGGCTGCTGGGGTTGCGCGCGGGGACGCCGGGGTGTGGTACCTGGCACAGGGGCCACCCAGGTGATGCAGGTGCAGCCCAGGGGGTGCAGGGGTGCCGGGGTTGTGCACTTGGACGCCTGGGTCTCGTACCGGGTGCAGAAGCCGTCAAGGTGGCTCAGGGGCTGCTGGGGTTGCACGCGGTAACACAGTGGTCTTGTACCTGGCACAGGGGCCGACCAGGGGCCGCAGGGGAAGCCCAGGTGACACGGGTTACCGGGTTTGCGCACAAGGATGCCGGGGTCTGGTACCTGGTGCAGGGGCCAACAAGGTAGCGCAGGGACTGCTCGGGTGGCACGCGGGGACACCGGGGTCTGGTATCTGGAGCAGGGGCCACCCAGGTGGCGCAGGGCCTGCCGGGGTGGCTCTCGGTGACGCCGGGGTCTGGTACCTAGCACAGGGCCCAGCAGGTGGCTCAAGGACTTTCGGAGTTGCACGCAGGGACGCTGGGGTCTGGTATCTGGTGCAGATGCCGCCCAGGTGTCGCAGGGCCGGCCGGGGTTGCGCGCAGGGATGCCGAGGTCAGGTCCCTGGCGCAGGGTTCCCAAGGTGGCGTAGAAACTGCCGGGGTTGCGCACGAGGAGGCCGGGGTCTGGTATCTGGCGCAGGGGTCGCCCAGGTGGCGCATAGCCTGCTTAGGTAGCGCGCGGGGATGCCGGGGACAGGTAGATATCTGGCGCAGGGTTCCCCCAGGTGGTTCAAGGACTTCCGGGGTTGCACGGGGGGAAGCCGGGGAAGGGTAGTTAGCGCATTGGCCCCCCAGGTGTCGCAGGGCCTGCAGGGGTGGATTGCGGTGACGCCAGGGTCTGGTACGATGCACAGGGGCCCCCCCAAGTGGCTCAAGGTCTTTTGGGGTTGCTCACAGGGACGCTGCTGTCTGGTATCTGATGCAGGGGCCACCCAGGTGTCGCATATCCTGCCGGGTTTGTGCGCGGGGATGCCGTGGTCAGGTGTCTGGCGCAGAGGTCGCTGAGGTGGCCCAGGAACTGCCATATTTGTGCGTGAGGACGCCGGATTCTGGTACCTAGCGCAGGGGACCCCAAGTGGTGCAAGGACTTCCGGGGTTCCGCGTGAGGACGCCGGCGTCTGGTACCAGGCGCAGGGACCGCCCAGGTGGCGCAGAGACTTCCGGGGTGGCGCGCTGGTACAGCGGGGTCTGGTACCTGGTGAAGGGGCAGTCCAGTTGGCAGGGGCTGCCAGGTTTGCGCGCTGGGACGCCGAGGTCTGGTACCTGGCACAGGGTCTGCCCAGGGGACGCAGGGGAAGCCCAGGTTGCACAGGAGCTGCCGGATTTGCGTGCAGGGATGCTGGGGTCTGTTATCTGGGGCAGGGGCCACAAAGATGGCGCAGGGACTGCTGGGTTGGCTCGCGGTGATGCCGGGGTGTGGTACATAGCACAGGGGCCCCCTAGGAGGCTCAAGGACTTTCGTGGTTGCACGCGGGGACGCCGGGGTGTGATACCTGGCGCAGGGGCCGCCCAGGTGGCGCAGGGGCTGCTGCAGTTTTGTGCAGGCATGCTGGGTTTTGGTACTTAGCACAGGGGTGTCCAAGTGGGGAGGGGCTGCCAGGGTTGCGTACGTGGACGCTTGGGTCTTCTAACTGGCGCAGGGGTCGCCCAGGGAGCGCAGGGACTGCCGGGGTGGCGCGCGGTAACGCCGGCATCTGATACCTGGCGCAGGGGCCGCCCAGATGACAGATGTGTAGCCCAGGTGGCACAGGAGTGCTGGGTTTGCTCACTTGAACGCCGGGGTGTCATACTGGGTGCAGAGGCTGGCTAGGTGGCTCAGGGGCTGCTGGGGTGGGGCGTGTGGACGCCGGGGTCTGGTACAGGGTGCATGGGCCTTCCAGGTGATGCAGGGACTGCTGGCGTGGCGCAAGGATTTGCCGGGTTATGGTACCTAGCGTAAGAGCTGCTCAGGTGGCACAGGGACTTCTGGGGTGGCGCGCGGGGACACCGGGGTCTGGTAGGTGGCCCAGGCACCGCCGTAAGGTGCAGGGGCTGCCGGGGTTGCGCACGTGGACCCCTGATCTCGTACGTGGCGCAGGGGCCCAGGTGACACAGGGGCTGCCCAGGTGTCTCAGAGGCTGCCGGGGTTGCGCGCAGGGACACCGGGATCACCCAAGGTGCACAGGGGCTGCCGGGGTTGTGCGTGGTAACACCTGAGTTTTGTACTTGGCGCAGGGGCCGTCCAGGGGACGTAGGGGCCGCCAAGGTGGCTCAGGGAATGCTGGGGTTGTACGCGGGGACACCGGGGTCTGACTCCTAGCTCAGAGGAGTCCAGGTGGTGCAGGGACTGCTGGGGTTGCACGCGGAGACGCCGGGGTCTGGTAGCCACACAGGGGCCGCTCTGGTGGTGAAGGGGCCGCCCATGTGATGCAGAGTCCGCCCAGGTGGCATAGGGACTTCTGGGGTGATGTGCAGGGACGCCGGGGTCTCGTACATGGCACAGAGGTCGCTGAGGTGTCGCAGGGGCTGCCGGGGTTGCGCACGTGGATGCCGGGGTTGCACGAGGGGAATCCGGGGTCGCCCAAGTGGCGCAGGAACTGCCGGGGTTGCACGGGGGGAAGCCGGGGATGGGTAGTTAGCGCATTGGCCCCCCAGGTGTCGCAGGGCCTGCAGGGGTGTATCGCGATGAAGCCGGGTTCTGGTACCGTGCACAGGGGCCCCCCCAGGTGGCTCAAGGACTTTCGGGGTTGCACGCGGGAACGCTGGGGTCTGGTACCTGGCGCAGGGGCCACCCAGGTGGCGCAGTGACTGTTGGGGTGGCACGCAGGGATGGCGGTGTCTGGTGGTGGAGGGGCCGCCCATGTGATGCAGGGGCCGCCCAGGTAGCGCAGGGGCTGTTGCGGTTGTGCACAGGCTTTCCAGGGTCTGATACCTGGCACACGGGGCACCCAGTGGTGAGGGGCTGCCGGGTTTGCGTATGTGGACGCCTGGGTCTTGTACCTGGCGCAGGGTTCGCCCAGGGAGCACAGGGACTGCCGGGGTAGCGCGCGGTAACGCTGGGGTCAGGAACCTGGATCTGGGGTCCCGCAGGTGATGCAAGTACTTTCGTGATAGCACGCTGGGACGCCGGGGTCTGGTACCTAGCGCAGGGGCACCCCAGGTGTCGAAAGGCCTGCCTGAGTGGCTCG